>SCLH01001773.1:48812-73880 GCA_004367855.1 Oikopleura vanhoeffeni
ACTGACCTGTGACACCCTAGTCACAATCAAGATAAAACGATGAATTTATGCATATTTTAAATAGTCATTTTAAAAGTTTTTTTTTAAAACACATGCCTGTATTACAACATTTATTTATCCAAACTGAGATAATTGCTCATTTCGTTAAAATACATTCATGTCCAAACGTTAATAACGTTACGTTATCTTTGTAACAATCAAACTTCCTCCTTAAATCATTCTGAAAATTCTTCCTCTAACGAAGATTTATTTCTTGCAGATTTAACAAATTTAAAAGAAATACTAATTCGAAACGGATATCCAGAACATTTAATTGAAAATTTTTTTTTTGATTTTTTATGTGACCCCGAAAAGCCCCCAAAATCTGAGATCTCTTTCACCCTTAGTTTAAGCAACACCAGTCCACAAGTCGAATTTTATGCAAAGAAACTCGTTAATCGTATGAAATAATTTATACCTGATTTTCATGTGCGTTACGCTTTCAAAAGCATCAAAGTCACAACTCTCTTCGTAAAAAAGAGTAAGCCAATTTTCAAACTTGACACTTGCAACTTAATATAACATTTTATTTGCCCGTGTAACCAATCCTACGTAGGTCGAACCAAAAGAATTCTCCGAATTCGAGCAGAAGAACACCAACCCAACGCCTTTGTCACGCGCCAAAAAAAACTTACTACCACCTTCCTAGGTACTCCTTCCTAGGTACTCCATATATTAATATGTTAAAAAAAATCCTCAAATATGAAGAAAATCATCTCTCACCTAAAGCTGGACCTCACCGTCGCACAAAAGTGAGGGACGAATTTTTATGGACCATTTTAAAATATTACAAAAAAACTTTAAACCTTACGCAGACCTTTGCAAAGCCGAGGCGTACTTCATTCGAATACACCGACCTTCGCTTAATGAGCAAAATAAACATAAGTGTTTTGTATTATTTTTAAAGTGGGCCAAAAAATTAAACTTTTCTCTGTCCACACAAAATTCATCAACTCTAGATTTCCAAATCTTTGAAGTCTTGAAAGGCTGAAAAATTATTTCTCTAAACAAAAGTCGATAATTCATCCTGCGAAACGTTCTTCAAAATAAAAATATACATACATGCAAGTTTTATAAAAAAAAACTTTTTCAATTACCTTTTAGAATATGCACAATTTCATTGTTTGCGGATTTTGTAAACAATTATTGAATACTGTGAAAAATGGCACTGATGATGACAACTTGATTGTCGAAATATATACGTTACAATAAATATTCAATTAATTAATAACAATTTTATGAAGATTTCTCTACCAAACCATAACCAAGATAGTGGATTTATTCTTATTTGAAGATAAATCTTAGGTTTCTTATTTTTTTTGTCTTTTTTTTAAGTGATGCACACTTCTCAATGGCAATTTTTCATTTCTCAAAATTGTTTGTCTCCAATCGTCTCAAATTAATTTTGCGGTTTGCCTGGTGAAATTCAAGGATTTTTTAATGACAGAAATAGTTTTTTATGCTGAAAATTAATGACTTATCCGGCGTTAGTTCGGCTAAATCAGGGCTCGATTACTGTTCAATTAAGTAATTGATGTATAAACAAGTATTTTTAGAAATTAATAACACATAATTTTATTATTTTAAGGTCTGTCTGGCTATCTAAGATGATTTTGGGACCCAAATTTGAAAATATACAAAAAATTAAAAATGGCTTTTATTTATTACATGACAGATTTTTAGAAATTATTAGAAATATATTTGGTCTATCTACTCGTCACTCTTTGATTGAACACAAACAGTTGGTGAATTGTTCACCCTCATTGAAATTGAGTCCTTGTTTATGAGTGCAAACCCTCGAAAAGTGATCAAAACAGAAGTTCTTCATTGTTGTAAAGAATACAATTTCGGTTTTTTTATCGAACTCAAGTTAAAAATAAATAATCAGAAACCATTATTTTAAAAGTTAGTTGTTTTTGCATTATTCTAGAATTTTTTTTTGAAATATTTCTGATTGCTTTCTGGTCATGAGAATAACAATAAAAAAAAATTTACTACCAGCTATCTTCATAGTTTAAGTTTCCATGTACATATTAAAATGCATTCATTTTTGCAATATAAACAAAGTTGATGCGATTCAAAATTGCTTGCAGTTATCTTGATTTTACACTTCCAACCCCCTTAAGATGTTTTTTTGCATGCAGATGAGCATATTATCAGAAAAACCTTGTTTTCACAAAAAACTATTTTTGCTAATCAGAAGGTGTATTATGCTTGACCCTAGGGCGTTTGTTGATTTATGGAGCAAGTTTTAACCTGTTTATTACTACGTATATGATTTTTATCGGTGTGGTTGATTTATACTAGTATGTCACATTTTTTGACCTTGATATTTTAATCACTGACATATATTCTCGGCAATAAAGCAGAGTGCCTCAGTACATGTGTTTTCACGATTTGAAATACTTCAGAATACGTTTATTTTTGAGTCGTCATACATATTGAAACATACGAGGCTTTTGCCTTTGGGAGGTTGTTTTTATTGATCAACGTGTATGATAATTAATGCAGTGAAAATCGCGGTATTTATAGCATAAATACCGCTAGAGAGTTGCATAAACAGTTGGTTAAATTAGTCAGAAATCAGCTGACCGTAAATTTAGGTGCTTCTGATACTCGATTGATGACATAAAACCACTGTGATAAAACCACTGTGATAACACCACTGTGATAAAATCACTGACCCTTAAAGTCAGATTTTATCAGAATGTATTTATGATACATTTAATATAATTAGTGAAAAAACGTGACAAGAAAAGTGAAAAAAGCCAATTGGAAACAAATCCTCGGCAAAAGACTCTCAGATTTCGCTGCCATGAGCCTAACTTCAAGATCTTTATTCTTTTTGAAAGCTTTTGTCCGACTGAATTTCGTCTCGGAACGTTTTGATTTTGAGGCGAACAAATTGTCATATCTAATTATTTGTTTAGTTGAAGTCTTATTTAAATCTTTAGGATTACCGTGATGAACATGATGAATGTAATATACAAAGTCCATCAGAATTTTTGAATGCATCAATTTCGCAAGCAACTAAATCAGAAATTAATGATTTATTATCAATTTTCGAACAGCTTTCGAGATCGTCGTCAAATTTGCTTCAGGGTTTGTCGTCGCTGTTCGTCTTAGAAATTATTTGGCAAAAAAGTATTTCCTTTTCATTTATGACGAGTTCAACTCGAGCTTTTATTTTTCAAGTCACTTAAAAAAGTGTGGGAATAATTAGAAAATTTCAAAAACATATGCAGAAAAAGTATAAATTGATACTTAAACTTTTAAGAAAAAGACATTTTTATAAAATTGCCGAAATCAGTGGTTCAAATTGTAATACTGCTTCGCTAGAACAAGCTTTAGCTCACTTTCTAGAATCTGGAATAATTTCACGGAAAAATAATTTTTTAAATTAAAAAAAAAACAATGATAATTTATACCAATTTTTGACTAATGAAATTCCATTTGTTCATGCTTTTATACAAAGCAGCATATTGAAGTTTAAAGTTATTTGAAGAAATTTTGCGGATCTGTTTTTTAATTGGGTCGGATATTGACTACAGTGTTTTGAGTTTTATGGCAATATTTTTTTTTAATCAATTGACGAAAAAAAAAAAATATCTGAATTTTAAAAAAGAGGATGATTAATGTGAATTGATTTTTTAGTCAATGTTTAAAAATTATACTGTACTTATTACGCATTCAAATCGATAAACAAGAGTGGCATTTTCGGTTGCAGTAATGGGTTGCCAGAGATCAACTTCCATTTGATCATTATTCTGTGTATTTTTTGTAGAATCAGCCCATTCAACACGTTTGTTTTGTATGACTGAAAAATTATAAATTCGAGTTAACAAAAATTGCATCAAAAGTGATATTAAAGTCTAAGTTACCAAAATTTCTATCTATAAATGGAATATCTCTTGCTAAACAACCATCAGTCATATAGTTAATTTCATCTTTTCTCTCACTAGTTCCATCGTCAATTATCAATAAGGTTAAATCGCCATTTAATTCTTTGCGGTAATTTCGAATTACGCATTCTTTAACATGTAATACTAGAATTTAATTAAAATTTATTCATTTTTTTGGATCAAAGTTTTTGTCCACTTTATTGTTTGACATCAAAAATGTGGGAACCAACTTTGACAAAGTTTTCGAATTATGAAAAAAAAGAGTAAAATCTGGAATAAAATCCTTGGAAGCTCCAAGCCGATTAATCTGCTCAAAATTTTATTAACCTTGAATAATTGATCGATTCAAACACTCCACATAGTTTTGAAGAAAATTCAAGATAAAGTTTGCGGAGATAAACTCAAAAATCTTTATCAAATTGTCCCTTTTTTGCCGATTTCTCCAAAACTTAAGTTTAGGAGCTTGAGAGTGCTTACATTTTTGTTGCTGGTGAAATGAAGCATTTTTCAAAATAACATAATTTGAGATCTAAACATGAGAAAATGTTTTTTATTGTTTGATATTGAAGAACGAAACCTTGTTAGTTTCATGCAAGCAAAATGTAACTAACGTATCACTTAACCAACCGGTTAAAGACATAACCAGAAGGTTACTCTTTACAGCTCCGGCTAAATACAGCTTTCAGAGTATTTCAAAACAAAATTATATTTCTCTCAGATAATTTTAAAGGCTTTCTCGAACTGGTCATAAGCCAATTTTTTTTATTTTTGCTTTATTTCCTTCTAAAAAATGGAAGATAAATTTAGGGCTGGTTGAATATAGAAAAATATTTTCTTTGAAAGTCATTTTTCTGTGTTTATTTTTGAAGTTCCTGTTTGAATTTTTTTCTGCAAATTTCACTTAGATCACCTGCTATCAGTAATATGAAGTGAGTGCTGCGGATCATTCAAGAATTATGGTCCATAACTTATGGATTACATCAATACATTAAGGGCCTCGGTGAATTTTGACAGATTTGCACTTTCTCAATTTTTTTTATCTTCAAGGGAAACTTTTTGCCACTTCATATTTTTCGAATAAAAAGCTTTTCAAACGTAAGTTGCCACTTTTGAGCTCACTTTGTATAAGTGACGATTTAACCGTACTCAATTATTGCAAATAATCTCAAACACATGTGAGTCTAGATTTCTACAGTACGAAATGTGATGAGCTTTTTTAATGCGTTTTACGTTGAAGTCATAACCATCACTGTGTGATCGTTTGATATCAAGAGATAAAATTAGCTTTGAACTAGTTTGTGAAAATTCAAGCATGCGACATAATTGCCATTGACATTTTATATGCTGTATGTTTGGACGAAATTGCACTTAATCTTGCTTCAGTTAATTTAATCTAACATACATTGAAAATCAATCTTTGTTTTAAGGGGTACTGGTCGCTGTTTATGATAGCATTGGTTGCTTAAAAAATGGTCCAAATTTGATGTTGTGACTGATAATCAGGGTACTAGCCGACTCAAATTATCAAAATAAAAATTTCTGAGATTTTTTGTGTTTTTTTTCCGATTTTTTTTCATACAGGTACCTAAAGCGTTTTCGAGAAAAAAAAGAATTTATATCATTAAAGTCCCTCATAACATGAAGTAATAATGAAGAGATATTCGGGAGCGTAAAAATCTGGACCTGTTGTCCGACTAATTTATATTTTTAATTATTGCTATATAATTAATATCGTTTTAAGATTTTTTTCAATGAATATTATGGTTTTGTTAAATTTGTCCTAAAAAAAGTCATTCGTGTTTAGGTAATTGAGAAGAACTTTAGTTACGTTGAGTATTTTTTCACCAAATTAAAGTTAAAATTAACGTTGCTTTAATTTAAGCCACTTAAACAAACTTGTTAATCTCAACCTCGACGTGAAGCCAACTTTCGATCAGTGTTTTCGTGGCTTTCTTTGATACTATTTCGAAAAAAATCGAACGCACCATTTGTTTTTCGGAAAATTTTTCACGTGACTTCATAAATTTATATTTTGAGTTGGGTTGAACATTTGAAAAAACGCTTCTAAAGGAGTTTTTTATTCGTTTGTGCCTAGTGTTGCTTCGAATTCGAGTGAAGTTCCAAAATTAAATAACCTAGGAATGGGAGATATAGTGTTGTGAATAAAATGCAAAAATCGGTAGTTTTCTGCGATTCTAGGAAAATGAAGGATTTTTGGAAAAACGCTTCCAAGAGACTTTAGTTTATAAATCATATGGGCATATGTATAAATTTGAGTTGCTGTCCTAAATAACCGGCGGGGAGTGAGTAGCTTTTTGAAATTTGTCGCGGACACCTTGTACGGTAAGACTGTATCTCACAGAGTGTCATGACAACAGAAGCATGTATGGAGCTGAATGTACGACAGAGGATGAAGGTAGATCTTACACATGGCAAGGTCTTAACGGTTGTGGCCGTAGTTCCTGTCGGTTCAGGCTGATTCTTGCATCCGGAGAAAGTGCGATATTGCCGACGGCGACCAATGACCGCCGCTTAAGACAGTTGAGATTTCAGCATTCTTATTCCATAAGGAGAAAGTTGGAAGGTGTATATGTTTGCATGCCTACATTTGATATGCCGAATTTGTAGTTCGTAGGAGAAATCATCGTGAGAAACGCGAGTAAAACCGATAGACAGTGAATCAGCGGTCACAGTGTCTGTCACCAGTTACATTTCTGTCGGAAACGATTGCACAATTATCTGCCTAGCAACAGAGCTATGTACAATGTTGGATTTGGTCCGCCTTTTGAGTATGATCTCATAAATCAGCAGTAATTTAAAAATAGATCAATGCAGGTTGGTGATGAAAAGAGATCATGATTTTGGCGTTAAGAGAAGATTGTTTTTGTCCTATGAATGCAGGGATCATTTTACACTTGGAGTGTTAACACTTTCTAGAATTGGTTTTGATAATACAGACGTGGACAATTTTGCATCTCATGGGATACTCGAATTATATTTTTTTTTTCTTACTTTTAGTGCATGCACAGAACACTTCCTTAAACTGGCGTCAATCTCTACATTTCCATGTTAGTGTTCTAGCTCCGAAAAACTGTTTTCCGGAGGAGTGCAACGATAGGCGACAGACTCTGTACCTAAATCAAATCTGCCGTTGAATCTGGAACCAAGACATACGAAAAAAAGTTGCTGTGACTTTGTGTGGGCACGTAAATCAAAAAAATGTTCTGAAATGTGTGTGAAAGAAGAAGAATACTGACGATTCATCCGTTTTAAAGCTTTTTGAATTGAGTGTTCAGGTAATCTTGAGCGCACGATGTGTGGTTCTGGTGCTGCCACCCGGGTCGGCAGAGTTGCTTTCTGCTCTGGCGTGCTACCGCTCGGCTCTGCTCTACGTTTCTTATGAGGCGAGAGCAGAGCAAGGAGCGTGAAAAATCAGATGACAGGAGCAGAGCAATACGATTTGAAAGAAGATCAGGGTAGGATGCAGAGCAGAGCGAATAGCGTGGTGGATCCAATTCAGAGCGTAGCAGCGAGAGGACGAGCAAAT
Source organism: Oikopleura vanhoeffeni (assembly GCA_004367855.1). Taxonomy (NCBI): domain Eukaryota; kingdom Metazoa; phylum Chordata; class Appendicularia; order Copelata; family Oikopleuridae; genus Oikopleura; species Oikopleura vanhoeffeni. Next base: position 56,301 of record SCLH01001773.1, read on the forward strand.
CGTTTTGAGAAATCAGGGGAGACGAGTAGCATGGAGCAACGAACGTTGGAATCAACTAATTTTAGAGCAGAGCATGACCGCCAATTAACAACTTACTTTGAGATGGGCGTTTATTGGTCGTTTTTTCGAAATATGAGATATTACAGGGGGAAGTGTCCCAGACGGCCGACATATTCTGTTTTCAAAACATCTGTCCTGGAGTCCCTGGAAGCTAATTTTTTCAAACCGGTGCGTTGTGCGTGTCTGTTGCCTCTAAGTTGAATTTGAGACCGGCGGGAATGTGGGCGAAAGGTAAAAAAGGTTTTTTGAAATTTCTAAAAAAATTCGAAAAACATGAAGTTTTTTCGGGAATATTGTCTGGAAATTGGTACAGCGAAAAATTTCGAGAAGAACAAAGTTTTTTTGCCGGGCAAATTTGAAAAAAATTGATAAAGAATTCATCGAGACGCCCGATAAGGGAGACATATTTATTTGAAACTATGATCTTTGTCGAATGAAAGAGTCCCAAAGCGTCGGCCGAAGGCCGATAAGAGGAAGATAGATGCTTTGATTGAATTATGTAAAAAATTGGCCCCAAATTGGGGCGAAGGCGCGATCAAGGGGACAAAGTTATACTTGGAATTAAGTTGTAAAAAATGAGCCTCAACTCGGCGCGAGAGTCCGATAAAGGGGAGAATGTATGATTGAATTTAATTTTGTCCGAAGGAATGAGGCCCAAACCAATCGGCCGAAGGCCGAGAAAGGAGATATTATATTCGAATTGATTTTGTTGAAAATGAGCCGCAATATTGCGGCCGAAAGCGCGAGTAAGGGGCAGAATTATATGTTAATTATTTTTGTTGAAAAAATGAGCCTCAATCGGCGCGATGAGGCCGATAAAGTGAAGAAAGTGATTATATTGTGAATTTAATTTTTTAAGAAATGCGCCCCAAATTAGGCGCGAAGGCGCGATAAAAGAATATTCTTTTTTGATTCAAATTTTTTTGAAAGATGAGCCCCAAAGTCGCCGAATAGCCGAGAAAGGAGATATATATTTTTATTATTTTGTTGAAAAATGAGCTTTCAAATCGGCGTGGAAGACCGAAAAGGAGTATTTATATTTTGAGTTTAATTTGGTTGAAAAATGAGCCCAAGAATCCGCCGAAGGCATAAATGAAGTAAATATTAAATATTATGTGGTATAACTGACGGTATTTTTGCCGTTTTTCACAGATTTGGCTTTAAAATGCTATCTCCTCCGGAGGTGAGTTTCCGCGAATTGAGGCCAGCAATTTTAAGAATGACAGCCTGGTGGCAGTTTCAAGAGTTGTAGGTCTTCGTGTTTCGCCCATAAATGTTCGTATCCAGACTGGAAAAATCTATTTTTGAGAAAAATCAACAAAACTTGCTTCCATTTTGTCTAAAGTGAGCAGCTCAATGAGGAAAGCCAGTGACAGCCTGATGAGAAAGTTGCTTAATCAAGTCAATATTTTGGGAGTTTAGTGGCAAAGTTTGTAGCAAGGACGTTGATTTTTCAAGCAAAATTCAGATAAGAAGTTTAATTTTCTCGCTTATGACGTCGGCCGATTTTCGGGCTCATTATTAAGAGAAAATTAAAAAGAAATATTTATGTTGGCGCTTGTACCGAGCGGCATGCGGGCCAGAGTTTGAGGCGCATTTTTCAACAGAGACATAAAGTTGTAAATATAATAGGCTCCGTCTTATCGGCCTGCGGTCCAATGTGGGGTTCATTTTCGGACAAAATTTGAATGTCAGCAAAATATAATATCCTCTTTATCGCCTTGCGAACGGATTTGGAGGCTCATTGGTTCAACAAGAAAGGAAATTAAAATAATTGCCTCCTTTGTATCGCCTTGCGGTCGATGTTGGGGCTGATGTTTTCAACAGTCAGTTAAATGTTAAAATAAATTATCTGTCTCTAAGGTCGGGCCTTCGGCGCGAGTGTTGCTGCTTCGAGTTTTCAACATAAATTAAATGTTGAATATAATGTTTCTCTGTTATGCGGCCTTCGGCTGATGTGGGTCTCATTTTTCAAAAAAAGGATTAAATTCAGAAAGTATGATTTTCCTCTCTTTGATCGCGCGTTCGCCGATTTGGGCTGCATTTTTCGACAAAACTTAGAATTCAAAGATATAAACTCCCTTTATCGGCGCTTCGCCGGAGGTGTCTCATGTTTGTCAATCAGAATTGACGAAAATCATCAGAAGCAAAATAAGGGATGTGTGAGTAGATGCTGAAAATGGAGGTCTCGAAGTCGCTTTGGACTTGATTTTTGAGCAAGAATCTCTCAAAGTCGGCTACGATATCTCTACTGAAACCCCTGTAATGTGTTAACTTGCTTGCATAACCTAAAATCCGGCGTTAGTGATATAAGATCCTTACCCCGTGTAATGAACCTCATACGCGTATAGTGAATACCCTTAGATCTAATGCGGACGCCAACAACCTCGTCTTGATTAGTCGTACGCCGTTGGTCCCCTGTTTGGTTCGATGCCGCAGTAAGCCCTAGTTGAATAATGTTTGACCCCTGTCATGAACCCCTCAATTTGTAACCTGAAACCTCCCTCCTCAAGTAATGTTGCCGTTTAAAACCCTAAAGAAGAATTAGAGGCGACTCAGGAGCAGAGAAAGAAAAATTTAAGTGTTTTAGAGGCAGGGAGCAGAGCAAGACAGAACGTGTTTTTTTGGCTTTAGAGCAGAGGCAGAGTCAGTCAAAATTTATTTTCGGTTAGAGGCAGAGGCATGAGCAGAGCAGGAGGACCATTAAGAATCATGTGCTCCTGAGGAGCAGTAGCAGTAAAAGAAAGCAGGAGCAAAAGCCGGAGAAAAGAGAAGAAGTGGTGGCTAGCAGCAGAGACGTGAGCGAACCGGAAGGAAAAAAATTGGCTAGAGCAGGAGCAAAGCGATTCAGACAAAGAAGATGCTGCCAGACACCTGGTGCCACGAAGAGGTGAAAGATTTTGGACCTTCACAGAGAAGAAAAAGACACCTGAATTCCGGGCATTTTGGTAATTGTTGTATCACTCTTTTGTTTAGGAATGCGTAGGCCCATATCCTTTTAGACGTTGATTTTAACTGTGTGTGGGCGTGACGCATTCTTAACCAAAAGTGATAAGAGGGCAAGGAGATGGCTATTCGAATATTCTTATATGTAAATATACGTTAGCATACTTTATTAAGTATTTCAAGAGATCTGCTGAAGAAATTAAAGCCGCCTTAAATTTGCTGTTTTTGTGTCGAACGGAAACAAGACTTGGCGCAAGAGTTTTGGTTTGAACTCGACGATGTTCATTAAATAGAAAAAACGAACTGTGTTGTAAAAACAAGGTGTGTGATTTTGATTAAAAAGATGTGTAGTTTGTCCGTCATAGACGGAAAAATCTGTGTTTTTCAATATTGATGTATTCGCAGATTCAAGCTGAAGTGTTAAATTTTATTGAAGACAAAACAATTTAAGTTGGCAAGTCGCGTGAAAGACAAAATATATTATACCTTATGACGCAGGAACCAATATCAAAGATGTTCGAGTCCAACATGCAGCTGTAATATAGTTTATTCGTGTAAGTCTTTGTAACGTTTTGTCGATTTCATGTATTAAAAAGCCATTATTTAATGATTAAGGAAGAAGCGAGCGCGACAGAGTTGTCAACACAGCATTTTTATATTCTATAGCTGCAAAAGGCGTATTATCACTTATTCGAATAAACTTGTAGTGATGCCAGCTAATCATGAATCGAAGCAGATAGTGTAGGAATCATGTAAAGCACGGAAGATGTAAACTGTTCTTAATGTGTAGGCAGATATAGTTTATAACCTGTTCTGTTTAACTGGCACAGTTTTAGGAAGCTTGGTAGCATTTGCGGGATTCAGGTCTGGTGAGGATATCTTTTGCTTATGCAAGACAACTATGTGTCCTGTGGAGGAGGAATAGAAACCCGAATTCTAACCAGCTGGATTTCAGATCAATAATGTGGCGCCGATGGCTCTCTCAGGTGAAACGTCTGAACAGCAAGAATTCCTGAATTGTTATAATTATTTGTAGACAATCTGGAAAAAACAGCATGAGAAGTGTTGAAGTTCCTAAGAAGGAGATGAGAATTAAGGATCACTGTGTTGTTTGTAACTTTCTGGTCGTTGATTGGAATTGAAAAGAGTGAATTGGTTAACGACGGAGAAGTCTTGACGTAAGTTTGAATGCAACTTCAAAGATGATGCATGGTGCGATTGCTGATCGAAAAAGAAGATGACACACAGATGACTTTTTCGACAAACCCAGAAAATATTTTTTTAATGAGTTTCAAGACTAAAGAATTTTTCCAATATTCTGTTATATGATTCTTGTTCTGTTGAACGACTGTTGAACTTGCATAATGCAAATGCATATTATGGTTCTCAGAGAAAGCTCGCAGTGTGCAAGTCCTGGCCGGTCAATTTCTGTACAAACGAAAATGTGATCCAGAAGTCAATCAACAAGAACGACATTCACTGGTGTTTTTCGATCCTGATGATCGACTTTAAATGTAAGCAAAGGGTCAGTAGTAACCTTGAAATTCCACAAGCTAACCGGCAGCATGATTGGGATACTGAGAGAAATACAGGCTGCTATAAGGTTCGCCAAGAGTTTCTACGCAAGGTGAAAGAATTCATCACGGAGCAACACCATTTTTTTGAGCCAAACGAATACTATCCGCCGTTTAGTTTCAAACGGCCGTCGAAGAGCATAGACCGGATGGAGAGAGGACCCAGGCAAGAAATTTAATGTTTCGACCAATTTTTGCGAATTCCAAAATTCTCTCTAATCTTTTCCGATTTACGGTTGAAGCCTGTATCAAGCTTTAAAGCGTCTTAATTACTGATTAAGCAGCATAGAATCATTTTTGGTCCAGGCACGCCACTTGTGACATGCCCGGGCGTCATAAATGATGTTATTTCAGATTCAATAAGCAGACGCGTTCACGAATGTGTTAACAGTATGGAGATGCTTACGTAGAAAATTGGACTGTATCTGGAGATAGAAACTGGAAAATGACATGGTGGTCTTTTTTAAATATAACCAGGAAGCAAAAAAGGATATTTTTATTATCAAATTTGAAACATTTCAAGCCGCGATTTGCAAACATATGGAATGTGTACAGGATAGAGAAGGTAGTTTATTGTTTTGATACCGCATGGGCAAAGCTCTCAAATGTAACTACAGGAGGTGAGCTGGTTAATATAGCCCAAAAGGTTTTTGTGCTCCCTAAGAGGTTTGTGCGGATCGCAGGGCATTGTCGGCGGAATATTTTGTGCAGCGGTTTCGTGATTGCAAGAACACAAAGATGCGTTTAGATGTGGAAAAAGTGAAGAGAACGCCGTGAGGCGTTCAAAAAGGTGGACGTCAGGTGGTGTCGTATTTTTTCAATGTTGTACGGTGTTAACAAAAGTAGTTCGAGAGGAAAGTTAATGCACCGTAAATGTGTACGAGATTTGAGAGTAATTTCCGCGGAAGAGCGCAGATGAAAATATAAGATAAAAAAAATTGAATTCGGGAAAGTTGCGAGTTTTGTGGAAAAGTGACGGTCATCGGTGGCTGACAAGTATGCGTCACGAAAGTAGATTGGGTGAGAAAAATTCTCGGAAAATTTGCGGCTCGAAGTGTTTGGTACGCGGGAGATTACGTTCGAGGCTTAAAAGTAAGTGTAATGGTGTGTGTTTTTGGTTGCGAGGTTCGGGTGCGAAAGGTTCGGTGTATCTAGGCCGCCTGTGAGTACTGTATCGCTTGTTTCGAACAAGAACGGCGCATGCTGCCAAAACCGCTTGCTTCTCGAACCGAATCGCGCGTGTTGCGAATCCCACTGACGTTGTCGAAGTGATTGTCTGAGTGATTGCTGTGAGTGATTACACACCGATAGAAGGAGAGAGGGCGGGTGTCCTATTTAACGGCAAGGACCGCTGTGGCAGTAAGCAGTAGTCGAGTAGTAGCAGTTAAGGACAACAATTGTCGTGGGATTCGAACAGCGCGCGCTATAGGAGAGTAGTAAGCGGTTGTGAGATGGATTCGCGTGGCCGAAAAGGAGTAAGTGAAAAGCATCAAGAATCGGAGATTTAAAGATAGGTGAAAACCAACACGAAACTTGAAAAAATGAATTGCTATATCACAGACTAAATAATTGAGATAATGAAGTGACGTGAGAAACATTCGGCGAGTATTTGCTAAGAGCTGGTAATGTCGTTCAGCATTTATTTAATGGTTGTGTCTATATATATAGTAGCATATATTTGGATGGTTGATGTTAAAGGACTAATAGAAAATGTAGCTTATGATAGAAGTAATGATTGAGATCAAATTTGAAGAAATGTAGATAGCATGTATGACGATTGTCAGATAAACTGTGAGTCAACAGGTGTCGTTCTATGGTAAGACGTGGATGTGCTGTTCTGCGGGTTGGGAGTATACGATGATCTTGAATAGAGTCGGATGCCGACCAGGTTAGGTGGATGACAGGACGAATTCGAAATATGCATGAAGCAGTTGGAACCGGTGGAATGTTCGGATGTAAAGAAGCTTGCGTAGGGAGAAGGTTAGAAAAAATAGTTTATTCTTGATGAAGATGCTAATTAAGTTTTATGTTTGAATTTCACTTGATAGGTTAGTTGTTTGAATTGTGTCTGATGTAAAGTCATGTCTCTGATATGATCGTGAGGAAGAAAGTTTCTTCGTGACAACTTGTTGTCCTGGCGAGAATCTTCAAAAAGGCAAATTATGCAATTAGTTTTTTTGAACTTGTTGAGAATGCGATAGCGGCAAGAAAAATTTCTCTCATCAACAGTTTTTGTTCATAGTTGATATAGTTTAAGGTAGCAAGTACTGCATTTCGTTCGCGAAAACGAAAACTTAATGGTGTTAGCAAATCTAATGTTTGGTCATCAAGCGATATGCAAAAGCCGTCTGGGCGTGACGTGGTTGTGTGTTATCATAACGCAAGAAAATTAGATTCATATAAGAGATGTTTGATGTGATAATCTATCGGGGGCAGTTGGAAGAGTTTCATAAGATTGCGGTTTTCTCTTGTGTAAGAAAAATAGGCAAGTGTTCAGTGGAAGAACTATAGTGTGGCGTAACTAAACTTCAAAGGGATGTGTTGTAGGTATGTTGCAACGCGGGCTGAAGCGGTCTGATCCGAGGAGAATGGATTTGAATACGGAAAGTGGAAATTGAAATTTTTGAAATTGAGAAAAGTGTTTATGGAAGTCCAGAAGTTACACAGCCTTATATATCAGGAGCGTCGAATATCGGCTGGGGAGAGTATTCGAAGGAGGTCAAAAATTGGTATCTGCAGAGAGCGAAGGCTGGAGATGGCAATATGGATGCGAGGGCAGGATAATGATTAAAATGAAGTGATACTATGGCAAGGATTTTCTGTTTTGTTGCATAGATCAGTGGCTTTGAAATCTGTTGTGTAGAGGCTCTCAGAACCATGTTCAGGAAGTGCAGCGAGGAGTACGTTAATAGAAGTTGAATTGAAGAACCACGCGTCTGCTGAGGTCAGGGTTGGCGAAATTTCCAGAAATCGTGTTGCGTCTGCGGTTCGAGGGAGCAAGGATTCTGATGGGTGTTGCGTGCTGCTTTAGGAGGCAAGAAATTTTTTTGGGCTGCTTGGTGGCTAAACTCAGAGAGCGACAAGTAGTAGCAGAGCTGCCGGGATCTGATGCAAGTCGAAGTTAAGTAAACTATGGTATGCGTTTAGTAGCAAAATTTTCTGATTTTAAGCGCTCGGCATAGGTTTGGTGTCGCTGATGAGTTCAAGTTCTCGTCGACGTTTAGTCCATATCATCGAAGATAAGTGTGTCTAGCCTAGCCAAGTAGTCGGAGTGTTGGTACAAAATATGCTCAAGAAGTGTGTTATGCTGTTGCAATACGTTTTGAAACGATTGTAGTTATGTAATTTCTTTGTAAAAAGTGTAGTTTCGAAATATCCTCTTAGTTTTAGTCAAGATAAGCTGCTGAATGTATGAAGGTTTGAAAAAATGTTCATTTAGTTTCTTTAAAAGTAGAATATGGAAGGGCGGGTGTAAGGGCATTTTGAAAAAGTGCTATAAAAAAATTGTCTTCTCGGATGCCAGAATAAAACAAATGAGCAATTTCTTTTATAAACTAGGTATCGACAAAAATGTTTGCGATTATTGTTGATAAGGCCGAGGAAGGACACCGGAAGTCGCTGCTTTACAAACTGTTGCAGTCATGTTAATGTCTAACATTCTAGATCTCCGTTAATATTTAGAATAGTCTAAATCAAACTCGTCGAATGAAAAGTGTGATGCTAGAAATGATCAAATTATGTGACAGTATGTGCTAAAAGGGAAAGTAAAAGTAAGATTGGATTGTGAAGTTAGAATTAAGGGCCTGGTGCATTTTGCCAAGAGTGGACATTCGTTCACCTTTGTCAGTTGTGGGTTGTCCTAGGCAAGTTACTTCGGCGAGCGATTGATAATGAGTCATGGTCAATCGAACGATGAACGGGAAATAGCATGACTAATGAAAGATTAGATCACGAGAGTAAAAACGTGTTGATTAGATAAATATCTAGAATAGTTGGTATTGTAAGCACGTTCAAGTACGTTCCTAAATTCAGAGTGAGGTAGTGTTGCGAGCTAGGGATATGAGTCATGGATGCAGATCATTATGGATCCGCCGGTAGACGCCGAGTCATCTGACGAGGGTCTGATACCGGGGTAAAAGTCGTCGGTTTAAACTAATATTCTAACAACACGTAGTGAAAAGTAAGACACTCGGAGCAGATTTGCCCGTGTAGAAAATGTCGTATTCGTAAAATAAAGTGAGCGCTTTTAGTTGTGGGCAGGATAGTGCTTGACGGGTTGACCCGATCATATTGACAAGTATAAATAGTTTCAAGGATGAAGTAATTCAAGGTTGAGAAATAAGACACTGAAAGCCAATGTTTTTCAGGATTTAAAGTTGTGAAAAGTGAGCATGAGAAATGAACAGTAAATATGTGTGAGGCAGACAGTGAAGTGTAAAAATGTTGGAAGTGGCTTTTGAGAAGATTACGCGATTTTGTACAACCAAAGTGCGGGCAGAAATTTAAATTTTGTTTGATTTTGTTATGGATTACGATGAAAATTTGCCGACATTTGTAGCTGAAATGTTAAAAAACGTTAAAGTTTTTAGATCCAAATTGTCGGTGCAGAAACACGTGCAAGTCGGCACTGGTTAAATTTGTTCGACAAAGTTGGTGAAATGTTTCTCATTTCATGTGTCTAAGAAAAGTTGTTCGAAGACGTATTTTTCTGTGAATCATACAGCTAGAAAATATTGAAGAAGGCCGTATGTTCAGTTTAATCGCAAAAGGTGTCCTCGTCGTGTTTCTTCGCTGTTGTTGTATACTCCGTAAATAGTGACTTTTGAAATAAAAGAATCGGTTTGCGCAAGCAGATCTAGTTTAAGCCCTCTTGTAATCAAAAAGTAAAGGATTGTAGTTCGCTACCCGAGACTTGCCAAAATGTGGTAAGGCCTGACCCTAGTCCGACGGCACGGTAAAAGTAATGTAGAAGTAACTCATGGAAAATAAAAGTAGTTGTTCATTCGAGTGCTAGGAAATGTTCGTCGATTTGCGTTCAGAAAATTTTCATTGTTCGATTTGGACGTAGAAATCCTGAAGTGAAAATTAAAGTGATATAAATTTTCGGATGTGGTGGCGAGACGGTTATTTTGTGGGATTATGCAGTCTTTATATATAATATCTAAGAAATTTTAAAGTTTAGTTTGTACTACCTATTTGGAAGAATACTCCTTGCGGTTTTGTAGTTTTTTTTTCAAAATTGACATTAACAAATTTATAAATTAATTCGCTCTGTAATAAAANAAATTTTTGCCTTAAAGCAGAGCAAACCAATCAGAATCTGCTCCTAGAGCAGAGCAAACGATTTTGGAAAATTTGCCAACCCCTGACTAAGAGAGTGGTTTTCACCAATTCACTTTTATTAATTAACTCTGCTGCAATATCCTGAGAATGAGTCTCTGATAGTCTAAAAAGATTTCAAAAGCATGATCTATGAAAAACAGAAAAATCTTGCCATGATATCACTTCATTTTAATCATTATCCTGCATCGCCATCATTTGACATCTCAGCTTCAGCTTTGATATAAATTTTTGAATCTTGAATACTTCCCCAGCCGATATCGACGCTCTGATTATAAGGCTGTGTAAATTCTGGATCATAAAACATTTCAATGTCAAAATTAAATTCAATTTCGCAATTACAACGATTTTCGATACTCGGCCATCAGCACAGGTTGCAAATAAAACACATCTAGTTGTACGTCAAATTAATTTCCACTGAAAAACTTGCTATTTTCCTAACAAGAGAAAAACGATCTATGAAATATAACTGTTATTATTCAATAAAAATTTTATATGAAATTAATTTTTGGTTTTTATAAACCACAAAACACGTAAGCAGAGGTTTTTTATTCTTTATGACAAAATTAGATTGTGAAAATTAGTTTTTTTCGAAAAATGCAATTTTGACTATTAAATTATCAAACTATGAACAAAAACTTTGATGAGAAATTTTTCTTGCCGTATCGCATTCTCAATAATCTCAAAAAAACTAATTGATATTTTGCACTTTTTTGAAGATTTCTCGCCCAGGACAACCAAGTTGTCACGAAGAACTTTTTCCTAAGACATAATCAGAGACATGATTTAATAAGACACAAATCAAACAAATAACTTAAGTGAAATTCAAATAAAACTTAAAATTAGCTTTCAATTAAGAATAAATATTTTTTTTAACTTTCTCCTGAAGCTTTTATCGAACATTCCAAGTTCCAATTTCTGCCATATCGTTTGATTGTTCCATAACCTGGCATGGAATCGTCTATAAGATCATCGTATCCAACCGAGAAAGCATACGTATACCATAAAGAACCTTGTTGATCAAGTTTATTCGAAATCGTTATGTTACATTCTTTAAATTTGATCTCAAATTATTTTCATAAGTACATTTTTTATGTTTTAACATCAACCATCCAAATCATTTGAATATATATATATAGACAAAAACCATTAAATAAATGCTGAAGATTAATTCTTAGCAACTACTCGACAATGTTTCTAGTCAGTTATTTTCATTTATTTGTTGTGATAAAGCAATTCATTTTTCAATTTCGTGTTGGTTTCAATATCTTGTAAATTCGACTTTTGATGCTTTTCATATCCTTTTCGGAACGGAACTCCATCTCAAAAACGCTTACTATCTCTATAGCGCGTGTTCGAATCCCACTAATGTTGTCTTAGTGATTATATCGAATATGATTATAGGCAAGGGTCTTGATAATGGAACCGCTTAATTTTATCGGTGTGTAATCACTCAAGCAATCACTCAGACAATCACTTAGACAACATCAGTGGGATTCGAACACGCGCTGTAGAGATAGTAAGCGTTTTTGAGATGGAGTTCCGTTCCGAAAAGGATATATCACAGGCCGGCCTTATACCACCGAATTTGCCGAAATCGCCAAAAAACCTACACCATTACACTTATTTAAGCTCAACTAATTCCAGTACCAACATCGCCGAATTTTTCGAGATTTTTTCACAAATTACTTTGTGGACGTCACGAATGACGTCATTTTCAAAAATGAATTTCCCGAATTCAATTTTTTTTCATTTTTTATTTTATTGCGTTTCGCGGATTACTTAATTCTACACATTTCGGTGATTAACTTCATTCGAACATTTTGTTAAACACCTTATAAAATTGAAAAAAATACGACACATGACGTCATTTTGAACGCCTACGCGTTTTTATTTTTCAATAAAGAAATTTTTGTTCTCATATCACCGAAAGTGCCAATATCGCCGAAAATGCCTGAGATCGACAAAATTCTATGGCAAAAAACTTTTGGCTATATTAAGCTCCCTCTGTAGTACATTTGAGAGTTGATGGGTATAAAATACTATATGTAACATATAATATGTTTGAAAATCGCGCTTGAATGTTTAAATTTGATAATAAAATATCCTTTTTGCTCTGTTATATTAAAGAAAAGAACCATGTCATTTTCCAGTTTTATTCCAGTACATTCATTTTCTACGTAAGCATTCATACTGTTAAAAATTGTGAACGGTCTGTTATGATCTGAAATAAAATATTCATGACGCCGGAGTCACAAGTGGCGTCTAGGACAAAAATGATTCTTGTGCTTAATCAGATTAAGACGCTTTAAAGCTTGATAAGGCTTCAACGTAAATCGGAAAAGATAGAGAATTTTGAATCGCAAAAAATGGATGAAAATTAAATTCTTGCCTGGGGTCCTCTCTAACCAATCGGTTATGGTCTCGACGCCAGTTTAAACTAAGGCGGTAGGTAATTTGGTCAAAAAATGTTGTGTGATGATTCTTTACCTTGCGTAGAAAATCTTTGTGAACTTATAAGAGTTATTTCTCTAGTATCCCAATCATGCTGCGGTAGCTTGTGAATTTCAGGTACTATGACCCTTATGCTTAATTTAAAGTCATCATCAGGATTGAAAAAACACGTGAATGTCGTTTCTTGTTGATTGACTTCTGGATAATTTTCGTTTGTACAAAATTGACCGGCAGACTGCAATGCGAGCTTTGAGAACCATAAATTATGCATTTGCATTATGCAAGTTCAAAATTTCAACAGAAAAGAATCATATAAAGAAAATATGAAAAATTCAGTCTTGAAAATATCAAAATATTTTCTGGTTTGTCAGAAAAGTCACTTGTGTCATTCTTTTTTCGATCAGTCGACCATGATAATTTTGAAGTTGCATTCAAATTAAGTAAGATTTCAGGTTAAAATTCATTTTTCAAATTAAATCAACGAAGAAATATAAACAAAAATGACTTAATCTCTTTTTCTTAGGAATCAAAATTTCATGTTTTTTACAATTTTACAAAATAAATTATAAAATTGGCAATTTTGACTTTCAGCACGTTCCTGAGAAGAAGCATGCGCCAAATTCTCGTCTGAATCAAAGATTGGTATGAATTCGGTTCTATTTCCTCCAAAGGGACAATCATAGTTGTTTGATAAGCAAGCATATCCATCACAGCCTGATCCGAAAAATGTACAAGCGTACCTAAAACATGTGGTTAACAGAAAAGGTTATAAATATTCTGTAAAAATATAAAGTTTCATCTTCGTTTTAATGATTCCCATACAATATCTGTTTGATATGATCAGCTGATCATCAAGTTTTATGAGAATATGAAGATATAATACGCTTTTGCATATATAAGAATATAAAAATTGTGTGTTGAAATCTGTGCGTCGCTTTTTTCATCATTAAATAATGGTTTTAATAAATGAATCGAAAACGTTACCAAAAGTTAACGAATAAATATATTACGCTGATGCTTGGATCCGACATTTTGATGCGTTCTGGGTCAAATAAGGATATATATATTTTGTCTTTCAGCGCTTGCCAATATAAATTGTTTTGTCCTTCATAAAATTTAACATCAGATTGAATTGGAATATCAAATATTTGAAAAAAAAAGTTTTTCCGTTATGACGGAAAACTAAATCTTTTAATAAAAATAACAATGTTTTACAAACAGTCTTTTTTATTGAAATAACATCGTCGAGTTAAAACAAAATTTGCGCAGTCTTGTTGTGAAACAGAAACAGAAAATTTATAGGCTGTCTTATTCTTCAGCAGAATATTGAAATATATCAAGAATTGGGTAGGTTTTCACACCTATTTTTCTTTAAGTTAAATTAAATGTAGAATATTTTTACATAATTAAGAATCATTCGATAGATCCATATCCCATTTATCACTTTTGTGAATGCGGTACCACAGTTAAAATACACGTAAGGAAGTAGTGGCTAACGCATTTAACCAAAAAGTGATAAAGCGATTATACCAGGAAAATGCGGATTCAGGGTTGTTTCTTTTCTGTGTCCAATTTTAACCTTGTGAGCGGTACAAACACGAGGGGTTCGGCAGATTTTTGAAATAGTTGCTACGCCTAGCATTTGTTTTTTTTTTCGCGGGTTTTCGCAACCCATGCTCTGTCTCGTAGCAGCAACCTATTATTTTTTTTTTTTCTGGTTGCGTCTGCTCTGCTCGGAGCATATTTTGAAATGGTTTTGCTCATGCAGTTATGCTCGCTCTAAACGAATAAATTGACTGCTCGCCTGCTCTACAGCAAAAAAAATGCTGGTTTGCTCTGCTCTGCTTCAAAAATTATTTTTTTTTTTTTTTTTTTTTTTTTTTTTTTTTTTTTTTTTTTTTTTTTTTTTTTTTTTTTTCTATGCTCTGGTTTGCTCTAATTTTTTAGGGTTGTAAAGGCAAATAAATGAGGAGGGGGTTCTCGGTACAATTGAGGGGTTTATAGGGGTAAACATATGTAATAGGGTTTGGGATCGAAAAACCAGGGCAAGGTAGATAATATAAGAAGGGGTTTCGCGTGCAATTAATTAAGGGGAATACTAATACCGTATGAGGTATAAGAGGGTTAAGGGATCTTATTAATTACACGGATTAGGTATGAAGAAGTAAGCTACATTAAGGGTAGTTAGGAATATTCTGTAGCCAGATTTGAGAGGAATTTTGCCTAAAAAATAATCCAGCGATCGAGCTCGATTTTCAGCATCTAACTAAAAATCCTTATTTTGTTGATTTTAATTGTAATTCGTTGAATAAATGAGACAAAAAATGGGCGAACGCGATAAGGGATTTATAATTTTGAAATTTAAGTTGAAAGAGCCCAAATGGCGGAAGGCCGATCAGAAGGAGAAATTAATTTGAATTTAATTTTTTTTGAAACATGAGCCCAATGCGAAGGCCGATAAAAGAGAAAATTTATTAAATTTAAATTTTGTTGAAAATTGGAGAGCAAATCGGCAGAAGGCCGGATAGAGAAGAAATAATTTTATTGTACTTCTGTTTTGAAAGCCACAAATCAGCCCCAGGATGTCAGGAAATTCGCGAAGGCCAGCGTAAAAGGCAATTCTATTAATTTATTTGTTGAAAAAAATAAATGCCTCTAAATCGTCGAAGGCCGATAAAGAGAGATATTATTAATTTGAATTCAATTTTGTCGAAAAAATGACCCGGTAGCGATTGGCCGAGGCCGATAAGGGAGAATATGATATGTAAGATTATTTCTGTTGAAAAATGAGCCTCAATCGGCTGGGCGAAATCGTGTAAGGGCATAATATTTTCTTAATTTTATAAACGTATGTAAGTTTCTCTTATTTTAAATCTTTCCGAAGTCCGATAAAGGAGAAAATTAAATTTAATTGAAGATTTGTTTGAAAAATAACTTCTCAAATTGGCCCACTAAAACCCAAATATTGACTTGATAGACAAAAAGAAAAAAAAAAAAAAAGTAAGCCAACTTTCTCATCAGTGTGGTCACTTGTTACTTCTTTCTTTTCCTTCCCCTTTCCTTCTCCCCTTCCTCGCTTCTTCTTTTCTCTTTCTTTCTTTTTTAGCTAACTTTAGAAAAATGGAAGAACGTTTTGTTCGGAATTTTTCCAAAAATGATTTTCAAGTCTGATCGAGAATGGGGGAAAACGAACTACAATCCTTGGAGAAATGCCACAGGGTGTAGAGATTTAAAAAATTTTTTTGAGCAGTCAATTTTGAAAACCAACCCCTCGGTAGGAGATGATTTTCAGCCACAAATCATGAAAAACGGCCAAAAAAATAGTCAGTTAATACATAATATAATATTTATTTATCGGCCTTCCGGCCGATTTTTGGGTTCAGTGAGGTTTTTTCAACAAAAAATGCTAACTCTAAAAAATATATATCTTTCCTTTATTCGTCTTCACGATTTGAAAGCTCATTTTTCAACAAAAATAATAAATATAATATATCCCTTTTATCGGGCCTCGGCCGATGGGGGATTTCAATAAATGAATTCAAAATATAATATTTTTTTACGGCCTTTCGGCGATTGGGGGCTCATTTCTAAAAAAATTAAAAACTTTGTTTTCAAAATATAACTGATTTCGTTTATTCGGTTCGGCCTGATTTTCTTTGGCAAAGCTCATTTTTCAACAAAAATAAATTAAAATATAATTGCAATTTTTTATTGCTTATGGGCTTCGGCCGTTATTGGATTGTTTGGGGTGGGGGGATCATTTTCAACAAAATTCAATTCGAAATATAATATCTTCCTTTATCGGCCTTCGGCGATTTTGGGGTCATTCTTCTGCGCTTGTCTTCGCAATAATTAAATTCAAAATATAATACATCCTTTATCGGACTTGCAGATTCCCCACTCACCCATTTTTTTTTTTTTAAAGAAAAAAAAAACAAAAAGGCGTTAATTAAATACTAATTCCCCTTTATCGGCTTTCGGCACTTTGGGGCTCATTTTTTTTTTAACACTAATTCAATTCAAATATAATATCTTCCTTTATTTTATTATTTGGCCTCGCGGTTTTGGGCTCATTTTCGACAAAATCAAATTCAAATATAAAAAAAAAAAAAAACAGAAATACTCCCTTGTATGCCGTTCGATAAAATTTTTATCAATTTTTTCAGAATTGCTGAAGACTCGGGCCCGCAAAAAAAAATTTTCGTTTTGCGCACATCACTTTTGTAACCAATTTCCGAAATAGTTTTCGAAAAAATCTTGTTTTGAAATTTTTGACATTTTTCAAAAAAATTTTTCATAACTTCGCCACTTACCCGAGTGTCTTCAATTCAACTGTAAGGATAGAACGGCACGATGCCCTACGACGGAAAAAAAAAAAATTGCTTTCCGGGCTCCAGGAAGTGTTTGAAAACAGAAGAAATTTTCGGATTTGGGGCACCCCCTGTAATTTCTCATATCGAAAAACGACCAGATAAGATCTCAAAGTAGAGTTTTGTTATTTTTGGGTCTGCTTGGCTCTAAAAAGTTATTCAAAAAACGTTTCTCTGCTCTTGCCTAATCCCTGATTTTTCAAAACGGTTTGCTCTGGCTTGCTCTACCTTGATGTTTTTCAAAAGGGTGGGGGCGGGCATTTTGCCGCTTCGCCTGCTCTATCCTCGAATTTTTCAAATCGTTTGCCGCTCTGCTCTATCCTGATTTTGCAAACGTTTTGCTCTGCTCTGCCTAAATAGGTAGGAGCAGAGCAAGCGGGTAGAGCAGCAGTGAGCAGAGCAAACTCTGTTGCAGACCTGGTGACAACAGACCAAAGCAAGGAACAAAAATATGTGGCTCAAGCATGACTGAAATCATTACAACAAAAAGCTTAAACGGGAATCCGTAGTATCTTTCTTCTTTCAAACTGATTAAGAATTTTTTTGATTTGGTTGCCCACAAATGAATAATTCAATTTTGTCTCGTATGTTGGTTCAGTTCAATACGGAAGTTGATTATTAAGATTTTTTACGCCNNCATTTAGAGAGATTTTGCCTAAAAATAATCCTGCGATCGAACCTCGATTTTCAGCATCTACTAAAAACATCTTATTTTGTTGGAAAATGAGCCCCTAATCGGCCGAAGGCCAATAAAGTAAGATATTATATTTGAAATTTAGTTTTATTGAAAAATGAGCCCCAAATCGGCAGAAGGCCAATAAAGAGGCAAATTATAT
>SCLH01001773.1:79932-91304 GCA_004367855.1 Oikopleura vanhoeffeni
TTCAAAAAATTATTTTTCGGAAGAATTGAACGGCAATTTAACCCAAATAGAGCCGACAAAGACAAATCGATCAAATATAGAACATAAGGTGGTACTGATTTTAAGTTTTCAGCTGATTAGCAATATTTTTCACATTTTACTGCATATATTTCGACGCGCGGCGATATGAATAAATGTTTTGTAAGCGATCAAGATATCATATTTCAAATTTGAGACCAGCTTTCACGAGCTAAAGTTTTACTCCTAAATTTAGAACTTATATGTCATTGTAAAAAATGTATGGTTTTTCAAGAAATACAAGGTGAGTGAACCTCTCTTTTCTCTCGCAGTTATCTAGTTAACAAACTGCGAAATTTGGAAATGTTACGGTTTGTTCACTTAATTTTATCCTTGATCTCAATCAGTGACAAATAATTTATTTGATATCTTTCCCAGTTTTCCCGTGATAAGCGCTCAAAGTATTTCCTTTAGATGGGCTTTTGGGTGTGAGGCGAAGTTCTCGTTTCTGGGTGTGAGGAGGTTAACACGTGTGTTTTAAAACCCAGATTCAGTTAGCCCGATTTAAGTTTAGCTGACTAAAAAATGTGCTAGTAAGCTGTTGTATTTTTACCAGGTTTTTTTAAAAGGATAATACAATACCTCCACGCAATTTTTAGGCGATCTGAAAAATTTCTTTTACAACTCACGACAACTGAAAATCGCATCCAAAATATGCACTGTCAGATGTTTTCATTAGATTTGAACCTCAGCAAGAAAATTTCTAAAAAAGACAAGAGTAAAATCGTGAACAAATGCTTTCACATGGTTCCCTATTTGATATATTCCCGATCAAACATTTCGCTATCGGAATCTGAACTTTCNGACTATGTTGTTAACTATGTTGTTAACTATGTTGTTAACTATGTTGTTAACTATGTTGTTAACTATGTTGTTAACTATGTTGTTAACTATATAAAACTAAGCTCTCCAGATCGACTCTGGTAGTTTTTCACCAAAATGAGTATGTGGGTTAAAGCGCAAATGTACTTAATTTTTGTCGGAAGTGGGCTTAAGGCGGTGGTCGTCGCATTTTAAGGCAAAAATGGGGTTTTCAATGACCAATTGTAGCAAAAGTACAAATCTTCGGACCAAACATTACCTGTTTCTGATATATTTGAACAAAAATCTTGCATCCTAAAAATAAATCAAAAGTGACGGATGGCTCGTCCAATCAGAACGTGCTTACAAAAATAACGGAATTATTTTTTCAAAATGTATCTCCTCCCTGAATTATTTATAAAAATTAAAATTTTACCAGTGGTTATGTTTAAACAGAATATCTTTTTTACGCGCCCATTAACGAAATTCAAAAAAAGGGCCAACATCACTTTGGCCAATTGTATAAATATTGCTGTAAAAAATTCCCAATAGTTTCTATGTAAACACATACCGCGGTATACCGCTATAAACGTTTCCCCCCAAAAAAAACAAACAGTATATGCAGGTGATTTAAGCACTAAAATTATTTAAAAAAAAGAGTCTACAATGTCTCGGCCCGACCAAACTATTTTAATACTAGTTAAACTAATTTTATGTTCAAGCGATTTTCATTTCTAAACTATCGATGAAATTTTAAACGCTCGGTGGTACACTCGATAAGTGCCATTTGGCACTAAATATTTAAAAATTTAATGCTGTTTAAAAATTCCAAATAAAATTGTGGGTGTAATAGGCGTCATTTCTTTAGATAGTAAGAACATTTTTTAATATCAAAACGCAATTGAAGGTCAATTTTTATCTCAAAAAAAGTTGTTTTTCTCTACTTTTTGCCATTTTTAACCATTTTTTATAGGAAAAAAACTTTCATATCAAGGAATTTTTTTAATTAGCAACATAAAAACAAGACTTTTTAGCGCATTACACCCGACAATGTCTGAAGTTTATTAATATCGTCTTTAAAAAAAATCTGTAGTCGAGTTTAGTTGGAAATGGATGTACCGTGAAAAGTGGTTTTTTATATTTTCCCAGATAATTAGTTATGTTAAGAAATTAAAAATATAAACGTTTGCAAGAATGGACACTTTTATTGAAGATAAAAAATAAAAAAATAAATTTTCACATTTTTTTTCTTTCATTTATCGCTCTGAAAAAATGTACCAATCTGCCGGATCGATGCCACNTGAATTTAATCTTGAAAATATTTTTTTTTTAAATTTTCGAAAATAAAATTTCTAAATGTTTTCTTAGATTCAGAAATTTGAGGTATCTGAATAAAACCAGATTTTTGGATCAATTAGTGATAAGGAGCTGATTTTAAAATATCGGTTGTTTGAAGGTCACCAGACTTTGACTGCGTTTAAAAGCAAAACTATAAGATATATATTTAAACGGCAGGTTTTGTATTTGAAAAAGTGCTTTTGTTTAGAAAAAAAACCTGTTGAACTAGATACATCGTTTTGAGCGACCATGTGCTAAAACACCTATTTATTATGGGTATGGTATTTTCCCGGCATAATTCGGCATAAGATTATTTAGTTTCCAGTCGAATGCAAAAAACCGTTTTGTGATATAATAGGGTTCGTCTATGGTGAAAAGTGAAATCTGTCGCGTCTAAAAAAACAACATTTTCTTATTTAATGTTTTAGGTGTTCGATTCTGATGA
Source organism: Oikopleura vanhoeffeni (assembly GCA_004367855.1). NCBI lineage: Eukaryota > Metazoa > Chordata > Appendicularia > Copelata > Oikopleuridae > Oikopleura > Oikopleura vanhoeffeni. Next base: position 82,574 of record SCLH01001773.1, read on the forward strand.
GAGCGATTTTTATATTGGCGAGCAGCAAATAATAAACCAAGAAGAGCAAAATATCGAAATAATAAAAAACGAAACTCTTCAAAACTGTGATCTGAATCAGTCCAAAATGAAATGCAAACTTGTAAAAATTGAAAATCGCCGCGGTTACCCTAATTTACATTTTGAAATTGATGGAAAAAGTTATTTTTATGGAATTCGAGGAATAAGAACAGACTATAGAATTGTTTTGAAATGCACCAAAAACCTCAATGGATCATCCTGTGGTAAACAATCTACTATACTGCCTTCAGATTTCTTAAAACAAATTATTTATAATTCACCCAAATCGCAATATCCCAAAAATTTTGACAAATCCGACCCTAAGGTGTATGATTTAAAGAATTATGATTTAAATTCATTTGATATTGGGAAAGGTCATAAATGTTCAGGAACAGAAATTGAGATCAATAAAGTAAATTACAAATTTGTAAAAATTGAAAATCGCCGCGGTCACCCTAATTTTCATTTTGAAATTGATGGAAAAATGTATTTTTACGGAATTCGAGGAATAAGAACAGACTATAAAATTGTTTTGCGATGCACAAAAAGCTTTTCAGGAAAAATATGTAATAATTCCTCTTATATAGCACCTTTGGATTGTTTAAAACAAATAATGAAAGATCAGTCATCAAAAAACAATTATTTCAAAACTTTAGACATATCTGACCCTAGGGTGTATGATTTAAAGAATTATAAGATTATGATATAAATTCATTTGATATCGGGAAAAGGTCATAAAATGTCCAAGGAACCGAAATTGACGTTTATTTTAATTTAGTCAATAAACCGGAAAGTGAAATCGGAAGTGAAACCGGAAGTGAAGAGCCGGGAAATGAAATGCAACTTGTAAAAATTGTTAATCGCGTAGGTAACCCTAATTTGCATTTTGTAATTTAATGGGAAAAATTATTTTTATGAAATTGCAGAATTAAAGCGGATTATAAAATTATTTTGCGATGTACAAAAAAATTTCTAAGCTTGTCATGTGATAATTTATCTTTTATTCTACTTCGGATTATTAAAACAAATTATTCAAAAATTCGCCTTCAATATCGAAATATTCAAAAATTTTAGACAAATCTGACCCTGGGTGTATGATTTAAGAATTATGATTTAAATTCATTTGATATTCGGTGATGGTCATAAATGGTCAGGAACAGAAATTAAAAAAAATTAAAAATCCAATAATAAACCCATAAATTTTTGTCGATAAAGTACAATCAAAAATTGTGAAATTCCCGCAGATTCCTTTATTTACACTTGAAATTGATGAAAAATGTATATTTACGGAATTAGGGGCGTCAGAGCAGATAATAAGATTGTTTTCGCGATGACAAAAAAAATTTTTCAGGATCCAGTTTGCCATGTAATAATTTATCAACGTACTACCTTCAATTGTATTAAGATTTGGTTTTTCTCACTGTGAGTTTATACTTGAACATTTTAATAAAATACTTGCAACTGTTGTATAATTGAAATTTATTAAAACATGATGACTGTAAGAATCTATACTCCGATAAACATAGAAAAATATTAAAAGTTCATTTGAAATAAAAGATTGGTTATTATAAGTTTTTATTTTGATGATCAGAAATATAGAAACAACTCAGAAAATATAGATAACCAAATAAAAGTCTAAGATTCGAACGCAGGACCATCGCATAGCTAGAATTTCTTAGCAATGCGATGTATTTACTGAGTTATGTTGTATTTCTGATCGTCAAAATAAAAACATATATACTATTTGTCAAGTCCAATTTAAAAAAAATTACGTATTGAATAAATAATAAATAAAATAATGTCGCAAAATTTGATTTTTTAAAGTAAATATGGCGAATCGTTTAAAACTAGAATTTTTTTGATAAAAAATTCCAATTTACGTTAAATTTTTCTTAAAAAATCGTTTTTTGAGTCATTTTTGAAAAAATTGTAAGCAAGTTTTTTTTCCTTATTGACTTATCTATCGATCCTATGGGTCATTTGAGCCCTTCAAACACTTTCAAAATCGGGTCCTGACCGACTGCGGCCACTCTAATGGCGATGTTTTTCCACAATACTGTTTTGTCTAAATTATTCTAGATTTCTGAAAAAATATTTGTAAAAAAGTTTGATAATTTCTACTGTTTGAATATAAATTTTTTTCCATTATAATTTTTAATTTATTTCAGATTCAAATGGAGATTAATTATTTCAAAATTGTTGAAAATGCGAATCAAAAATTTCACGACGAAATAACAGATCTAGAATCAAAATTGAAATATCGAGTGAAACGAAAATATCAAAAATGAGGTTTTGAAGAAAGAAAAAAAATCTGAGTCGTTTCAAAAATTGGGGAAAACGAAAAAATACAGAAACAAGGATTTTGGAAAATAAAAAAATAAAAGAAGAATTTGTAGTTTTGGAAGAATCTGATTATAAACAAGAACAGAAGAGATCGAAGAACTAAATTTTGATATTTAAATAATCAGGTACAGTCCCACCCCCTCGAAATGCGCCCCCTCGAAATGCAAATATCCCCTTCAACCCTCGAAATGCTGTTTTTTCTTAAAAAGACTTTCACCCCCTTAAAATGCATAATTTATTTTTGCACAGTACGCAATCTAACTTTTACGTACAAAATGTTTCTTTAATTATCTCTACCGATCATCACCTGGCAAGATAATATTTCCGATCGTTTTTTGGCGCGTAAAAAGGTGTTATTTGTTTAATTGTCGTATAGACTCAAAATACTGCATATATAAGTTGCTTTTGTTTAAAAAATTATAAACAAAAATGACGAGAAAAATACTCAAAGCGTAATAGTTGTGACATAAGCACAAAAAAAAGAAATATATGATTTGTATATATAGACAGCGGTCGAAAAAAAACGGCAGTCTTATTTGGCTACTTATTTTTCTGAAAAATTCGGTACACAAATACATAGACAAGTAATTGCTAGAATTATTGATACTCCAGAAACCTGCCCAATAGAGGCTTTACGGCAATAAGATAAGTCATATCACTAGCACTTTGAGCAAGAAGTTATATTGGATATTTGACGCTGTCAAAATTACAGTACTGAATTATGAAAACATATTGATGATTAGCGCTCAAATTCAAAGCATTGAAGAAATGGAAAACTTGAAGATGAAATTCAAAAATGCATTTTCTAGAAACTGGTTGCACGATTCAAACTACGATTTCAATATCAAATACAAGCTTATTCAAGGAAAAAAGTGTTTATTCCAAAAGGCGATATTTTATTGGAACAAAAAGACTGGTAAAATGTCCAAATATCCACTGTCACAGCGCTTCAATTNAAAGCAAATTTCATGGAGATTTCAAAAATATAAAAAAAAAATTTCTGATGTAATAAGACCCCGGAAAAAAAATACCGCCACTGTATTATGATTTTAATTATTTCTGTTTTCCTTTATAATTATAAGAAGTGTTAATTTTAAGTATGAAAAATCGAGCTATTCAGGAGCGCGTTTTAGAAGCTCGCTAATGAGTTATTTTCAAATATCATTTCATAATCTTGAAAGATTTAGAATTTAATTATATGTCGTTTGATACTAATCTCGATCAAATCTGATAATATTTATCAGATTGAACTCGGTAGATAATTGTATAGACCCACTTTTACTACGACACTTGATTTTACTCATATAATATATATTATATCATATGTATATATATTGTCATTGGTCTTTAAAACCAATTTTAGCACTTGCTTTTTCTAAAAAGTATTTTTAACAACACCTGTTTTCACATCTTTATAATTAAAATCTGTTGGGACGAAAATTCTTATTTTTTCCAGAAAAAAAACACTATTTACAGGTCGAATTTTATTTTTGTCGGGTTTCACGCATTTACTCCAATTTATGTTATTTATAAGGTATTTAAGTGATGCGTGAAATACCGACAAAAAATTAAATTCCAACTGTTATTATTTTATTTGACATGACATATGCCCAGTGTGAAAATGTTTCAAACTGTTATAAATGTCCGTACCAGAATCTAGTTTAAATGTGAGTTCCTTGTGTATACATAAAAAAATGGTCGATAGTGAATGTATAATGTAAGATTTTGAACATGAAACAGGCAAGAACAAGAGTTTAGAGCATTAAAATTCTCAGTTTTTTGACATTGAGATCAGATTATTAGCATCGAATTCCTTCAAAATCATAGAAAAAATATTTTTTCCATAGCCCCAATATCAAAACTGTTTCTTTCATTACGGTAAGTCGAAAACGATCACGTGACCGTTATAAATGAGATATGTTTCTAACGGCGTGAAAACAAAAATATGGAACTTATTCATGACCTTCTTATACAACTTTGTCATCGCCCTCATAAAATAGTTTTTGAAATTAAACTGGTTTGTGATTTATGACCGGGCACACTCTTCAGAGGCGATTTTTGGGTCCTGCGATAAAAGACTTCTGCATTTAAACTCCTCTCGGTTGGTTTGTGGGGTTTATAGGCCCAGATATATATTATGACATTTTCAGTACCGTGAAAGCTGAAAAAGGTAAAACTTGTTTGAGTATCATTTTATGTTTCAAGGTTTTAACATCAACTTTTTGAAAACAGGTTATAAATGATACTCGAGAAAAAGTAGTCTAAAACAAATTCCTTTACAAATGGGATTAATCCCTGAGGTCTCAATATTTCCGCTAGAGGCATTTAACGCAAACACTGTATTTTGGGCGCCCTAAAATCAGTGACCCAAATCAGCTGTTTGCATAACTGCCTCGAACCAGAAATAAAGAGGTCAAATTAGGACACCGTGGAGCCTTGTTTTTATCGTAAATAAACGCTCAAAGATCCTTATTTGACGTGACCGATTGAGTCTGAAAACGGCGTTACAGGTTAATTTCAGAATTTTTTTTGCAAAATATCTCAATTACCTTGTAAAATTATACGAAATATTTGATTAAGTATAATATTTGAAGGTGTAATTGATCTGCTCCGGAACGTATAATATTGATATAATTAAGTAAACAAATTAATATGATCTTGCTCCTATTGGCCAAACGAATCACAAACTTAAAACGTCAATTTTTTCATCGATCAAATAATAAACTTAATTTTGAGCTTTTGAACAATTTGTCTTTACCATTAACGAATAAATTTTTTTGAATTTTCATACCGAAGTCTAAATCAGGTGGGTCCCTTTATTAAAACTCATAGAATATACCATTTAATAATACGGCCACACGTAGAGGCGGCTTAGCCAGTTTTAACTGCGGTATTTTCCGATTTAAATGTGGTTATCTTGATTTTCATGAGAATAATTTCAGAATTGAAATGGATCTTGATTCAGAAAATGTCGATTGTATTCAAAAAGAAGTTTATGCTTGCGGTGATATAACAGACCTTGATCTAAAAATAAAAATAGAAAAAATGGATGAAGAAAAAAATATCAAAACTGAGGTTTTTGAAGAAAAAAATAATAAACCTTCTGAAATTATTGGAGGAAAACGAAAAAATAAAGAAATATCAAATTTAGAAAATGAAAATAAAAAAATTAAACAAGAATTTGTAATATTTGAAGAAAAAGAAGAACCTCGTGAGATCAAAGAGATGCGAATAGAGATTGATGAGTCACAAAATGAGGTTTTTTAATTAATCATTTCTTCTTTTTTGTATATCGTGCATTTGAAAGAATATGTTTTGTATGTAGGGTTCGAACCGGGTTAAATTTGAACCTTGAAAGTTTTTTGAACCTAACTCAGGCTTGTAAAAGGGAAGGGGAAGGGAACGTTCCCCTCTTCCCTTCCCCGGACGCGCAAAAAGGGAAAGGGCAGGGGGAATAGCCAACAGTAGGGGAACGTTCCTTTTTACAAGCCAGACCTAACTTACAGTTTTTTTATTTGTAATAGAAAAACTACAGTTTTAATAAGCTTTCTATTTTTTCAAATCATCTTCATAATGTGCTTCAAAAAATAATTTACTTATTGGCACATTTAAAAGATGATTACAAAAAAATCAAAAGCTTAATAAAAATGTAATTAAAATTATAATAATATATCTCGCAACCCCCTTTATAATAACAGTTTTTATTATTTTTTTTTTGTAAAAATCACGATTTTTTTCGATGAAATAACTCTCATTTTGTTTCTTATTTATCATGTTCTAAATATTTTTTTATCTCACTAAATATTTAAGATACTTGGTTCTGATGACAGCGATTTTTATATTGGCGAGCAGCAAATAATAGACCAAGAAGAGCAAAATATCGAAATTATAAAAATCGAAAATCTTAAAAACTGTGATCTGACTCAGTCAAAATTAAACTGCAAACTTGTAAAAATTGAAAATCGCCGCGGTTACCCTAAGTTCCATTTTGAAATTGATGGAAAAATGTATATCTATGGAATTCATGGAATCAAAAAAGACTATAAAATTATTTTGGTATGCAGCAAAAGAGTCAATGGATCAAACTGTAATAATCTCTCTACTATACTGCCTTTACATTTCTTAAAACAAATTATTCGTAATTCACCTAACAAATCGCAATATTCCAAATTTTTTGACAAATCGGACCCTAGGGTGTATNTTTTCTCTACGCATGTCGCTTAATCAAATTATATAATTTGCCAATCAATTCGAGGTCTACTAAAAATTGATTGCCAAATTATTACGATGCTAACCTGCGAAAAATATTTCTCAAAAAGTTCGCAGTCAAAAAAAAACATATCTGACGATGATTTGAAATAAATCGAAAGCTTATATAAATGTAGTTTTACTATAAAAAATGCATATAATATATCTCGCCAACAAACAAACAACTCTTATTTTGTTTATTATTTATCTTATTCTAAATATTTTTTTATCTCACTATATATTTAAGACGCTTGGTTCTGATCAAAGCGATTTTTATATCGGCGAGCAGGAAATTAAAGACCAAGAAGAGCAAAGTATCGGAATTATAAAAATCGAAAATCTTCAAAACTGTGATCTGACTCAGTTAAAATTAAACTGCAAACTTGTAAAAATTGAAAATCGCCGCGGTTACCCTAACTTCCATTTTGAAATTAATGGAAAAATGTATTTTTACGGAATTTTGGGCGTCAGAGCAGATAATAAGATTGTTTTGCAATGCACAAAACAAATTTTGTCAGGATCAAGTCGGCAATGTAATAATATATCAACTGTACTACCTTCCAATTGTTTAAAAGCAATTTTTCAGACAAAACTACCAGAAATTAAAAATAAATATGCAAAAATATTTGACAAATCAGACCCAAGGGTTTATGATATTGTCAATTATGATATAAATTCATTTGATATCGGTAAAGGTCATAAATGTCCAGGAATAGAAATTGACGTTTATTTGAAATCAATCAATAAACCGGAAGAGAAACCGGAAATTAAATGCAAACTTGTTAAAATTTTTAATCGCGTAGGTAAACCTAGTTTTCATTTTGAAATGGATGGAAAAATGTATTTTTACGGAATTTTTGGCGTCAGAGCAGATAATAAGATTGTTTTGCGATGCCATAAAAGTTTGTCAGGATCAAGTTTATCATGTAGTCATACATCAATTGTACTCCCTTCCGATTTTTTAAAAGAAATTATTCAGAAAAACCAATCAGAAAATAAAAATAAATATGCAAAAATTTTGGACAAATCAGACTCACGGGTTTATGATATTGAAAGTATATATACATTTCATTTATATCCTAAATGGTATTAAATTTGTCCGGAATAGAAATGACGTTTATTCTGAAATTCTTTAATAAACCGGAAGAGAAACCGGAAATCAAATGCAAAATTGTTAAAATCGTTCGGAATTCCCGTGGAGGATTCCCTTATTTACATGTCGAAATAAATAGAAAAATGTATTTTTATGGAATTCAGGGAGTTAGAGCAGATTATAAAATTGTTTTGCGATGCCAGAAAAATTTGTCAGGATCAAAGTCGCGATGTGATAATATATCAACTGTACTCCCTTCCGATTTTTTAAAAGAAATTATTCAGAAAAACCCATCAGAAATTAAAAATAAATATGCAAAAATTTTGGACAAATCAGACTCACGGGTTTATGATATTGACAATTACGATATAAATTCATTTGATATCGGTAAAGGTCATAAATGTCCAGGAATAGAAATTGACGTTTATTTAAAATCAATCAATAAACCGGAAATTAAATGCAAACTTGTTAAAATTCTAAATTGCGTAGGTAACCCTAATTTTCATTTTGAAATTAATGGAAAAATGTATTTTTATGGAATTTTGGGCGTCAGAGCAGATGATAAAATTGTTTTGCGATGCCAGAGAATTTTGTCATGGTCAAAGATACCATGTAGTAATAAATCAACTGTACTACCTTTAGATTATTTAAAAGAAATTATTCAGAAAAAACCATCAGAAAATAAAAATAAATATGCAAAAATATTTGACAAATCAGACCCAAGGGTTTATGATATTGCCAATTACGATATTAATTCATTTGATATTGGTGGAGGTCATAAATGCTCAGGAACTGAAATTGACGTTTATTTACAGACAACTTATGGGGAGGGACTTGGGGGCAGGGGTATATTTTGCGGGCCAATGCGAGCCAAAAAAAATGACCCGCAATGGGGGTAAATCGACCGCAGAAATCCGAATTCGACTTAGGTTAAGCTCTAAATGGACCACGAAAGCCGCTAGAGAGCAAAAACGCGGGCCATATGCAGGCTCATAAAAAATAAGGATC
>SCLH01001774.1:0-33757 GCA_004367855.1 Oikopleura vanhoeffeni
ATAGTGGTTTCAGTAAGTACTAAATATAATTCTTAAAACAATCATATTTAAAAATTTCTTTTATTGGTCAAAATATAATTTTGTTGATTCGAAAATTAAAATTTTAGGATAAATAAGCCTTAAAAATATATAATGAAATTTTTTCAGGAAATGAGGGTGACCAGCATTCGAAACTAAGCAAAAAATGGTGCGATTATTGCTTACTGTCCCCGAACGTTATTGGTGATGTTTGCACTTGGCCGTGTAGTCGAGTATCTAAGCATAAAGCCCAGTTACATTTCGCGAAATCAAATAGAGTTAGCGATCCAGGAAAACCTTTGCATTGTGGGCTAGAAAGCGTGATCGTCCGTTCATTAAGATCAGACGATGATAAGGATTTTGCATTTGCCATGGAAAAAAGATATCAAACAGCTCAAATGAGACTTAAAGATTTTTTGTTACTCGAATACAAAGTTCGAGATGGATTTAGTCTTGAACTTCTCCGTGACAGAGAATGGCTCAGAGAAATAGACTGTGACATGGACTCATACGTTATTGTCCCAAAGTCGTTCATTAATGAGCTCCAAGTTATCAGAGCATTTAAAATCAGATGCAAAAATCAAGACATTACATTTTGAGTAAAAATAATTTTTAAGTCTCAGTTTACGCCATCATAAATTAAAAAAACTTTTAATTTTACAGAATTGTAATTTTTTAAAAAACTTTTTCTTAATTTTCTGAAAACTGCGCTTACATCCAATTAAAAAGATAATTACTCATCCAGATTTTTTGATTTACATTTCTAGTTTATTTCTAGCACAAAATGAGGTTTTTTCAAAATTTTTAATTCAGATTTCAAATAAGTCAATCTAGGGGTTTGTAGTTACTCGGCATCGCTCGAGAATCGCGTCGGGCAGCAAGAAATCCAACGCACCAAAAGTTTTGACCAGCAGAAAATTGCTCTAAAAACAACAAATTTTAGAAATAAGGTATTTTATTTTATTTATTTAAAATTTCATTAATTTTCTCCTCAAAAACTTTTAAAAAAATTAGTTTTCTCGTTTGTCTCGTTATTTCTATAAAATACGAACCTTGTGGAAAATCTTTCGTTTTACCGAATCCGTTTAGTGGCATAAATCTCCCCAGCCGAGCCCCATGTTCTCTGATGTAATAATACAAGCCGTGGCCAGGTTCTGGTTGATAGCCAAATGCCTCGGGAGTGGTTTCATGAGCGGTAAAATAGTTCAAAATAAACATATCACCACATGCACGAGTTATCAGTCTAGTTTCTTCTGGAAACGACATTCCACTTAAAGTATCGTGCCATAGCCCTAACACTTGAATCATCATTATACCACTCATAATTTTTGAGCTTTCCATCGATTTTACATTCACGGCATAAACTGATGCTAAAAATGATAAACATTTAATAATAAACCTTTTAAGTATTCTACGCAACTACATCGATGAATCTTTTTCGAAAAGAAACGATTAAAATGGAAGTTAAAGAAAACGCCGGTTCCCAGACGGAAATTTTTCAAAATTTCGGGAATAACTTTGTTTTAGACCACCATGACTACGTATCTTTAAAAATGAATTCACTATTGTTAACCTGTAAAAATGTTTTTTATAAAAACAATATTTTTGCAAAATGGACAAACTACAGAGAAATTTTTGGGCCATCAATTCTATTTAAACGAGTCAAATCAAAACGACTAATGTCCCAACCAATCTCGAATATTTTCTATAATATTAGTAGCAGTTTTAATATAGGAAATGTGATTTTACCAGTTAACAATATTGACCATTTTATTTGTAAAAAATTTGTCGATATTTCGATGGAAGTTCTATTATCTGAAAAAATAACAGGAACGAAAACAGTCATAAATAGCAAAAATCTGCTATCATGTTTTTTAATAAAATTGCACCTAACCGTGAAAATTTTCATTAATCCTAGTTTGAGTAACAAGGAAATTCCCACGTTTATTTTCGACAAAAGTGGAATTATATATTCATTTTCAGAAATAGAACTTTTTCTCAGAGATGAAGGCATATATTTCAACTTCTTAATTTACGATTTAGAAACCCTAGGAATCGATACGAACTTACTATTTTTTATCAGAGAAAACATTTTACCAGACAAAAAAGTCTCAAATTGGAAAATCGAAGATTTTTTCGAGCCATTTGAAAATAAGTTATTTATCGAACTCCTAAGTTTTTCCGACTTAGGGAATAAATTTATTACCTGATTTCAAACTCGAAAACTGAGGTCCAATCTCATTTCCTCGAGCATACACAGTTCGCGAACTTTTTGACCATATTTTTTCAAATAAAATTTCTAGAAAGTCCAGAGTCGTTTTTGGCTCGCCAAGCATTTGATTCCCTAAAAATCAAAAAAATTATTATCCCTGGAAACGAAAACATAGTTTCAACTCGAAAATCTGTAAAATAATAGGGTTAAAATAATTTTTTTCATATATTTTATAGCTTTTATAATAATTTTGTAGTTTTATTAATACTTTAAATATCTATACACTCCTACAGCTATTATTCCTATCTTTCTTATATTAACCAAACTATTCAAAAGATAAAAAGTAATTTTCTTACCCATATTTACATAACACATTGGTTGAGAAGGAGTTTTCTCGATTCTAATTCCACGGAAAAAATGAGCTTCTATGTTATATTTACACTGACGGATATACAACATTTTGTACAACAGTATTTTAGCAGTTATCCACGCACTTCGTCCATGGCATTCTACAAAGCCAGATCTAAATTTTTTTTGTTAAAAATTAATTTACTTAAAAATATATAGTTTTTTTTCACCTAATACATTTACTTTAAAGATATCATGGCCGATAATCAAGATAAAGTCGTAGCCAAGGAGCTCGATGGAAATTTAAAAAATTCTAACGAGAAAATCTTGACGATAATTCAAGACAGACCACGCGCAATTGCGTACTACAATAGTCTTAGCCGAGAGGACCTTCTTGAAGGACTGGACAAGGACATTCAAACATTGCAAAAGATGTTAGAATCCCCCCCCTCGGGAAATAAATAAAAAAACAAAATTTTTGCCCTATGATTCATTTTATAATTTTTTCGAAATAAATTAAAAATGATAAACGAATTTAAAATTTTTACAATTAAAAGCTTTAAGAATTGCAAAACTAACCGGAAAATACATTCAGAACATTCGGTATCTGTTTCATTTCTCAACAAATGTTCGCACATAGTTCCAGGAAATATCAAACTGAGGTCATGAAGACGTATAAGCTGCCGGTAATTTACTTTTACACCATTTCCACGATATAAAAATTGCTCTATTTTATAGACCAGTTCAGTAAATGCTTTGCTACACTCGTAGGCATACAATCCTTTTCGTCGCAATAAAAGTTGTATACCAACGTATAATTCAGCGGGTGAAAATAACCCATTTTTTAATTGCAAAATTACGGTATTCCTCTGAAAATGATAATAAACCGTTTCAAAAACTTGATTTTCTTCACCAATAATTTCGTCAGAAATTACGTTATATGGTATTAGGACATCACTATTATCCATGAAATTATCACACAATACCCCAGTAGGTAACTCTTTGTACTTTAGTGAGTTGAAAATTCGAGAATACATATCCGGCAAGTTTCGCTGATTATCCAAGAAAAGTTGCTGATCGGCGTGCTCATCACCAGACGCATAGAAGAATGTCTGAAAAAAATACGTTAAAAAAGTTTTAGTCCCCAGCTACCAAAATATTTTAAGTTTGCTCATTTTTTACATAGAAAATTAACTTTAAACGTTTTTATTTTTTAAAAAAATATTTTTATTACCGTCTCATGACAAAAGAAAATAAGGACTTATTTTTTTTGTTTTCTAAATGTGCTTATTCACATTATATTTTTTTATTTTCAAGCACGACCTCACCGAGAATCGAACTTGCTACCATTGACATGCAACTCTAGCCTCGTAGCAGCGTCGCCATTGTGCCTTCCTATCATATTTAACTTGACCTAATCCTAATGCTCATTTGTTACAAAATTTACTTTTGTTAAAAATTTAACAAAATTTTCTTAGAAAATATAAAGTTAGCGTTAAACGCAATAGCCATTTCGAGTTTTATTAATTTCAACTTAATTATATCAAATATTATTTAATTGGTCATAAAACTTCAAAATTTTAAGAATGATTATACATCTAACTCGAAGCGTTTATTGGAACGTTTACCTAAACGAGGACCGAGATATTATCATGTCGATAATTAACAAATGGGGATTGATGTTCGTCCTAGGAAAAGAAGGTGTCACAGAAATCAGAACACTGATTAAACACTTTAAAAAGTTTTCACTAGCCCCTTTCGACCCAGCTAGACTTCTAGAATACAATCTAGAAAATTACAGCATCCAAAAAGATTGGATCTCACTGAGAACCGTGGTGATTAACAATTTTTACAAAACTTTTCCAGAGTTCGAAAAAACTCAAGGAAAACGTAATAATTATCCGCTTAAAATTAATTTTTTTTATTTTTTAATCAATTTTTACGTTATAAAGACGCAACTTTTAATGAGGAGGTAGACGTACTCAATGATAGCTTTGAAACCATAAAGTTAGAGGCAAAAGCTTTATATGACGAAGATAAACGATTAGCAAAAGAACGCAGAATCAAGGCACTTGACCTTGACTAATTTTTACTAAAAAGTTTTTGCTTTCAGCAATCGTAAAATTTCAAAATTTTTGATTTTAAGAATGGCAGCCCTTAATGATAACCTCAAGGAGCTCTTGAAAAAGGCCGAAATCAGCGACATTTCTGAAAATGAGTCAAATTTTGACGATTCTGCCAATGATTCGAAAATGGACGAAAGTTTCAAAGCATCAAACGAAAATTTCGATATCGACAAGGAAGCCCTAGAGCTACTTGAGCAGACCGGAGATATCCGAGCGTTTGACGAGCAAGATAAATTCAAAAATTTTCATAATTCAAAACCTTTAGATTTAGGACAAATGCCCAAAATTAGAGCTAGGACCAATTTTGCCGAAAACAAAAACCCCCGTAATCAATTAGGTATCAAAAAATTAGTCCCCAAAAAATCACTCGATTTATCCCAACTTTTTGCGACCCCAGTCATCGCTCCGATAGCCCGAGCCCCCATCAACGTAGACTCTTATGAGGGAAAATTAGCTATCCTTGCTAGAAAAGACCGTGATGCTAAAGCAAGAGCCCGGGACCTGTGCATAAATAACGCAAGCAGCATTTCTACCCATCTAGAAAATTGGCCGGTAAATATTTTTTTCTTACCATATTGTCTATTTATTTATATTTCACATATATTTTTTCTCTAAAATCTTTTTGAATCTTCGGAACAACTTTTCAGAGTGAATGAGAAAATCACCCGTTTTTTTAAAATACAAATTTAATATCTTAGTGAACCAATCAGGTGTCACCAATATTTTTCCGTTATCAAATCGATAACAAACCTTTTTAGAAACCCTTGACCGCTTTACCGCATCAAGGCCTTTTGTCAAAATTTATCATCAAAATATTAATCTTAGACAAAGGGAGAAATATTTTTCTCAAATAATATTATTTACCTTAAAAATTCCATTATAGCATATCCACCATTTCAGCGCAAAAGACCTTCAAGTCCGAGAGTGTGTCCAAAATTACAAGGACGTACTGCATGAAGTACAGCAGTTCAATACATTTTTGGCTGAGAACAATATTAAAATCCTTGCGATTCACCCAGAATGCCTGGCATTTTATCAAAAATCTTGCCAGAAAATGCGGGAAATTAATGCCGAAAGCCCCGCGTCAATGAAACCCATTTGGTGCCAATTTAGTGTAATTATTCATAATTTTAGAAAATTAATTCAAATTAATAAATTTAGTTTTTCTTATAATTTTTTTCCAAATTATCAAGCACCATCAAAAGGTTCTATCAAAATATTTTTAACACAATTTTTCAAACAATAATTATCTGTAAAAACAATTCATATCAAATAATACCCGTTTCTGATAATGAATCATAAAAATCGGAAAAAACATGTTTTAACAATAAAATTTCAAAAGTTGCATTAAGTTTTGATCATAAAAATATAAGTTGTCTCAGAAAAACAGCATTTTTTTTTAAGGTCAAAATGCAAGACGACGGCTCAAACGCAGAAATCTTGTTACAACTTCGACTTGACGGCCCCTTGAGTGACCGGGACCAGGTACACGAGCCCCTTTCCATTGATGCGACATTCGCAAGATTCATTTCGGTAATGGAAAAACAGTCAGCGGACTGCCACTTTAATTTCGATAAGCAGACAATTGTCGAAATATCGGATATCGAGAATCTTAAAGTGGCCATGCTCCAATTAATGGATAACACGGACGTGTTAAGAAATTTTTTATTTGGAAACGTTTCCAATATAAAAAATTTAATTGCAGCAGAAAGTATGGAAATTTTGTCCAATCTGCAGGCCACGACCCGTAATATGCGACTACTACAGTTAGCAATCGCGTTTAAGGATCACAAAGAACCAATTGTAGTTCTAGATTCTCTCGGCAACATGATGGCCGTTGATATTGATGAGGAAAACAACCTTGTCCAAGCCGAGAAACCAGCTTGGCTCTCACAAATTTCGGTTTTCAAACGTGGCAATACTTGGGCCCATGGTGACCCCCATAAGCACAACAATATTGATAGGGGCCAAAATCGCAGAAAAGCCAGATTTCAACATCAGGCTCAACGGGATGAAGAACATTTTAGCAAAGTTCAATTACATAAAAACAAAGCCCGACGAATGGAAGATTAAGAGGTATATACTTAAATACCGCTATACTATTTATTTAGAATAATAACCAACTTTGACCAAAATTTTTTTATTTTTTAAAATAATGTCGATCAATTTTTTACCCGACGGGCACGTAAAACTTATTCCGTATTCTCATATTTTCAAACATGAGATCACGACAGTATTGTCATTATTTAAATAATTAGGTGTTTCGGTATTGTGAAAACATACGCCACCGCGAGACCGCTAATTACCGTATAAATAGAGGCGGACTAAAACATAACACTCACTCGGGTCCTTTTCCCCGACATAGGTGAGCAAAACACACACGAAATACAAGTATTTCATTTAACCTTTTATTTCATAGGTTTTGAGGTTTGGTGACTTTCAGCAGATAATTGGTATCTACTGTGGTCGTGGATTCTTTCTAACGAGTGGCTGGTCGAGTGGTACGAGAGGTTTCGGTTTGGCTGACGTTTGCTGTAGAGTGATTTTATTAAAATCACCAGTTAACATCAAACTGTCTGCTTTCACTTTTAACCCCTGTAAAACATTGTCCACAGTTCCATTATTGATTAGAATAAAACTTTATATCCAAACATTAATTCCACCTTTGTGGTTCATTAGCAAGCTCGGGGACTTAATCTGAATTCATATTTACGTGGTGCCTGGTTAGTGTGAAACGAAACACGCTTTCTCCACTTATAAGTTCATAGAAAAATTTAGTATTTGATAGTTCACCGGGTCTAATACCCAACAACCTCAAGGCCATGTCCTATGAGCAGAGTGTCAATCGGATAAGACCAGGTTCCGTACCTGGCGCCTATGATCAAGCCTTGATTAACAAGACATTTTCTAAAAATAGTATCTTTAAAGTCGATATTAATTACATCGCAAAAGGTGATATTCACTCAGTTAACAATATTATTCACAATTTTGAGGATAATATTACGAAACGTTTGAGAGATCACAAAATTATTTCCCATTATGATTTCAGAACTTTGCCATTTTTATGGCGCCCACCAAGTTATTGCTCAACATGTACTGATGATTCATCTAAAGGTATTCCTACGAACATGAAAGAGTTCGAAAATTTTCAAAAAGAATATCGATACATGCTGACCGATATCTGTGATATTATAAGTGTAAAAAAGGACGTTTCTTCAGTTGATGAAACCGCAAAAACCCAAGCACTTTATGCGAACTATATTAATGGAGAAATGTGGTTTGCTTTAGACAAAGCTAGTCTAAATGCGAATAAACCGGATCTTGAATCTCATACCAAAAGATTAACAGAATTTTTTGGAGGAGGTAAATATACTGGAGGAAATAGTCTTGATAGTTTTTTCGCTGAATCTAATATTTCTGAAATAAGAAATATTCTCAGTCACGCTACAGTCATTTTAATGGCTCAACTTCCAGACATCATTGGACAACAGTTCAATTTAGGCAAGATTACAAATTGGTCTGAATTAAAGAAACTCATTTATTCTATGACAGGTTGCAAAGCGCTCGAGCCACCCATAATGAAATTATTTTCTTTTTTAAAATGTATTCCAATTTTAGCTCGCTCAGGAGTAAAAGAATCAAGTTTGATTCAAAATTCCAGAAATATAGTTTCGGAATTTTTTACGCTCTACGAAAATCCGATAAATTTAGGGGAAATAGAAGGAGAAAGTTACGGCTTTTCAGGTCGCGAACTTTTCTCCCCAGGATTAAATTTAGCCCTTATGCTGTTTTCTATTAGTCACTTAGGTTATAAAGAAGTAGAAGAAATTTTAAGAACTATTGCAAAAAAGCAGGACAAAACTCTAGAAGAGTTAAGTCTCAGAATGCTTTTAGAAAACAAGCGCGAATTTCATAATTTATTAAATTCTAAAAATCGGCGCAAAACTGAACTTTTAATGAAAGTTTGGGAAAGCGCTTATCAAACCCATCCCAACGAATCCGGCGACCAATACTTTAAACTTTTAAATATGGTCACCAAAGAAATGGAGGATAAGGACAAATCAAAATACAATAAAGTATCTTTGAATAATTTTGAGCCTTCAGATTCGGTTGAGTTATTTTTTCTAGTAGAAAGTGAGGATGGGGCAACAGAGTACGTTGAATTAAATCGATTCAACGGTCGTTTTAATAAAAATGAAAATTTCAAAGGAAAATTTACATCGGGCCCGTTTATTAAATCCGGAAAGGGTTATGTTAGCAAAAGTGGGGGGAAAAAACCAAATTTTAGAAATAATTCTGGTGATACCAATTTTGCAAATAAAACAAAAAATTTTAAATTTTCGCAGAATAAATTCAATTCTAAACGAAAATTCGTTCGAAATGGTTTCAGGTCAAAAATGAACATCCATAAGAACCAGACAGGTAGGGTTCCTGTCAGAGGAAATATCAATAAGAAAACTTTCAACGCCTTCTCCGAGGAACAATTTGAAGAAATCGTGGTCGACGTTTTCAATTTCCTAGACGAAGAAGACAAAATAGACGCAATGGAAGAACTTGATGATAACGCCGCAGATGGCGAAATAGAAAGTTATGCAGTTTTGAACGAGGAAAAAATGGAAAACCCCACCGGAATGATAAACCTCGACAGATTGACCATAGGTATTATTTTAACATCCTTTTACAATAACATTTTTGAGAAAATTTTTAGGTTCAAACTCCTGATTAAAATTAACCAATCAATTTTTGTATTTATTATAAAACCATATTTTCAGGTTAATTTTCCAGCTGGAATCAAAAAGAACAGATGCAGACAGATCCTACCCACCTCGATTCACAAAAATAGATCGTTAATTTTCAAAACATTTCTATGCAATTATGCCATTTCGTGTTTTCACTGTCCACCTGGTTTAAATTTTAGTTTGCCTAACAATTATTGGACCATTATTAAAATAATAAATAATTTGAACAATACTTTCATGATTTCTATTAATTCGCATTTATTTCCTAAAATAACACTAAAATCAATCATAGATACGGGGTCGAATATTTCATTCTGTAACTATAATACATTTTTATTTATTTCAGAACATTTTGTTACAGAAATTTTTCATGATCTAAGCAATAAAATCATAAATATTTTCGGTTCCATCGAAAATTTAGAAAAGTTTTCTTTTAATTTCGTTATACCCCGAGAAAATATGTTACCACTTAATGTAAAAAACATATTTATATGCAAAAAAGTTAAAATTAATTCGCTTTTTATTGGAAACAACAACATTTTCGGCGATATAGGAAAAGTAGTTTTTTCAGATAATTTGCCTACAAAATTTGCTTCTTTTATTTTTACGGAAAAAATTAATATTTTTGCGATAGACGACGGTATTAAAGTAACAACTGATAAATATTCAACTAATGAGGAGGTGATTAAACAAGGCGTACGCCTAGATTGTATAATAAAAGGTTCCAAACATAGTATTAAAATGATTTTGGACTCGGGAGCCAGCTCGTCGTTAATACACGAAAAACTTTTGAATATGTTACCCGCAGTTGAAAAGTACCCACAAAAAACGTTAGCAGTTGGTGCTACAAATATTCCTATAAAATTGCTCGATTATAGGGCAAATTTTACTTTAAAAAGTAATAACTTTAAAATTAAATTTCGAGGCTGTGTAGTGACAGATTCAGGCCCATGGAATACTGTGTTATTCGGGTCATCAGAATGGAAAGAAAATGACTTTAAAATGTCATGGCAGGATGGTGAAGTTTATTTAGCTTTCGGGAAAATTAATGTTAAACCCGTAAATGAAATCGTTTTAAAAGAAATGTATAATAATTTAAACAATCAAATTGAATCTTCAGATACATACAAAATCCCTTTTGATTTAGGACATAAAACTATTTTTGTAGACAGAAAACTGAAGGCTGGAACGTCATCAGTTATTAATGATTTTGAAATTTCAACTAAAAAAGTAATAGATAAAAATCCTGATTCCGAGAAAAAATTCTGGATGGAAATGGACGCCCTTTCAAACAAATTTAAAAACTCGAACTCACTTCACGAAGTAGAAGTAAATGATTTATACAGCGAGTTAGGAATTGCAGAGGATTTTGATTTAAATGAAAAAATCTGGGAAATTTTAAATAAATTTAAACCTTTATTTGCGGGAGACGTAGGAACTGTTACAGATGACAGATACATTGTCCGAGGTAAAATTGATGGGAAGATGTCTAGTACACGTGTTCCTAACTATTTTAGTTCGATGACAGAAGATGTCAAATCTGCGCTTATTTCCAAATTAAATGAGGAAATTGCTAATGACGTTTTAATAAAAGTCCCGTCAGATTTGACCATAAAAAATATCATCAGCATTTTTGCAGTTGGTAAAAAGAACGACATAGGGGAAATGGTTCTTAATGCTCATTCGTGTAGAATTATATTAGACTGCTCAAAAACTGTAAATGAAATGACCCATTTTAAAGCTACCCAGTCCGATGGCGTTAATTGTATAATTAATGAAGTAGCAAAACATACTAAAAGGGGATTGATAGGTACTTTGGATATCCAAAGTATGTTTTATTGTTTTCAATTAGATCGGTCACTTTGGAGCTATTTTTGTGTAGAACACCCCGAAATGGGTATATTCTGCTATAAAAGATGCCCTATGGGTTGGGCGGTTTCGCCTCAATCAGTTCGTGAATTTATGTTACGCATACTTTATAAATATAAAGATAATTTGCGTAGGTATCTCGATGATATCGTTTTCTGGGGAAAAGATAAAAAGGAATTTCTTTTTGTGCTCGAAGGCATACTCTCAACTTTATCATTTTTCAATTTTAGAGTAAAAGGCTCTAAAATGAAAATTTTAGGAACCAGCATAAAATTATTAGGTAAAACTTTAAAAAATGGTTCAATTGAACCTAACGTTCACGTTGTGAAAAATTTAGATAATATGAACGAATTTAACATTTCTACAAAAAAGATGTTAAAACGTTTTTTAGGCAGTGCATCTTACATATCCGACCATTTACCCTATTCGTCCAAATTATTGCACAAACTTCGCCAAGAAGCAACGGGAGTTAATAGCCATGGGGTTAAATGGACCCCAATTTTGATTTCCGAATTAAATAATGTTAAATCTAAAGTTAAAGAATTAATAACTTTACATCCCGTAGATCCAGATAAAGATGTTCACGGTGTTACTGACACTAGCTATTTTGCAAATGCAGCCTTTTTCTTCCAATGGGAAGGAAAAAATAGACATTTTATTAAGATTTTTTCCAGGAGGAGATCAGACTGTGATAATAAAATGAAACCTTCGTCATGTGAGGTAGAACTAACAGGGCTTTTAGCTGCTATGTTAGCTGCAGCTCCCGAACTCGAAAGATGTAATAAAAACATCATTATGTATACTGATTCCCAATCAGTGTACAAATTATATAAAAAATTAAGAGCTTCAGGAGTTCCAACTATGGATCGTAAAATTAACGAAAGTTTTGCAAAATTAGCCTATTTTAATTATGAAATTATATATATTTCGGCAAAAAGTCCAGCTATTCAATTTGCAGACTATTTGTCCCGGACTAAAGAGAATTCCGAAATATGTAAAGGCTGTAGAGTTTGCGATCTTGTGGATAGTTCCGGCGAATTATTTTTCAAAAATCAGCAAAACCTAATCGAAAAAATTAATTCTCTCAAATTCGAACCAGAATTTGTACCGACCATGAAATATGAAAATTTTTTGAAACTTCAACTAGAAGTTAGACGTTTAGGCTTACCTGAAAACTTAATGTATCCTTATTGTGCCACAGGGTGGAGCAACAGTTTGATTCCTAACCCGGATTTAGGAAAATTTAAATATAATTATCATTCTATGGAAATTTTAGCAAAAATTTATAATAATGATTTAGATATGAATATGAAAGTTGCCGATATTGTGGACAACTGGCCGTTATTGAATATGTGGCAGAACAAATGTGCTACAATCCGCAAAGCAAAGGAAGTTTTGATCAATGGTCACGATGCACCAAACAACAAAAGAAAGGTAGGTACTCTTTTGAATAATCAAGAGTGTAAATTGTATAATAATTGTCTCGTCAGATACGATAGAAATTTAATTGACCAAAAACTTATGAAGGTTGTTTTACCAGAATACTGTAAAAGTCAGATTGGCATAGCAGTCCATAATACATTTGGCCATGGTTCAATGGCAAAACTTTTAAATGCTGTCAAGCGACTTTTTATTATAAAAAACATTAGCGACCAAATTTCAACTCTATGCAGCCGCTGCAAAGAATGTATCAGGTTGAAAAAATATCGTCCCACAGCAAGAGAATTTAAAAATTTTGAAAACGAAACCTTAGAGGTTAAAAGAATTGGCTTGCGCATTTATGGGGATGAGATCCATAGAACAGTTCCCAACAATATGTTAGCTAAAATTAACACCCGCAGTACAGAAGTCGAAAATAGGTCTGTGAAAATATTTTTTGCCAGTGAATTTTTGTCAAGATTTGCCATGTCTGTCCTCATATCCGGCAATCTAAATAGCGAAAAATTAAAACAAATTTTGTATCAAGTAAAAAGCAGATTATCAGCTACTGAACCTGACGACGCCTACATTACTATTCGCATGGATAATGTATCAAGTCACGCAGCTTTAGTCGAGGACGATGACATTAAAAAATGGGGCATAAAAATTTGTCTACTAGACAAACACACAGGTTCGAAAAACCGTCTAGCACCTCTAGACGGCCGTATCGCCGTTTTTTCTAAATTTCTCACTCTGGAGTTAAGTAAACCGGGTATTTCGAAAGAAATAGCTGTTGAAGAAGCTACTAAAAAATTCAACTTTACTATCGGGGCTGAGGGTTTTCGCCCAACCGAATTATTTCATGGCAGATATGTCCATGGAAAACCTTTTACTGTCGACATAGAGGCTTTAACAAAAGCCACTATTATTTTAAGAAAATGTGTTCAGAAGTCTATTGAGAAAAAACGTTTCGAAAATACAAAATTAAGACCAATGAAATTTGTCCCATATGAAAAAGATATGTCCTATGAGAATAGAAATAAAATGCCTATTAAATTAGGAGATGTAATCATGATAGACGAGGGTGGTTTTGACAAAGAAAACTACAGACCCTTGTATAAAATAATCGAAACAGATGGTTTTTTAAATGGTATTAATTGGGACACAGGGCTCATTGCCTGTAAAAAACTAGACCTTAAGAAGGAAAACATGGGAAAAATTTTCATCTGGGAGATGAACTGGATCATGCATATCATGGATGGTAATATAAATACCGTCAATATGTTAGATATCAATAAAAATTTAGATTCACAAATAAATTCAGAAGCTAAAGAAATATATGGGAGTTTCGATGTTTCATTGTACATTTAAGAGATAAACAAATTTTTTTAAGTTCACTTGTCTCATAATATATTTTTATTTTTCCATTTACAAATCAGTTATACAGGGTTAGCGATTTATAAATTCGGGAAATCGATCGAAAGCTATTCCAGTAGATTCGGTACTTCGAGGAGGGAAACTTCCAGTGGTTTTTGTTTCATAGGATTTCAAACGCTCAGCATAATAGGAACAAATCGAAGATTCTTTAAGCCAGTCCATGGGCATCATTATTTTTCGATCACCATCGTCAACTTGATCTTGTTTGAACATTACATGATCCATAGTTAAGTCCCAACCTGAGGCTAAAGGCCTACCATTATACCCAAATATATATCGTCTATACAAATATTTAAATTGGCGCAAAGTGCAAACCTTATATTTGTATTGTTTATATGTATCTACAAACACTTTTCGGAAAACATTAAGATCAGATCTAGGGATAATTATTGCCCCGGTGGTTCCATATCCAAACGGAATCGATTGCGAACTTTCATACGGATCAGTAATTAAAAACAATACTTCGTCGTTAAAAACCAACTCTCCCACTTTTGCGTTAACTTGTTTCAGCAATTGTAACTAAAAATTCAGTTATAAAATTATAAACTATGTTTTGTTTTTGTATGGATAAACTATTATTAAAAAATTATTTACTTTTGACTCAATACCCGTTTGAACAATGACCTTTTGGTAATCAGAGCAAGCCTGAGTGCTCGCACAATGTTCGACAGCAAATTTCACTGTATCTAGATCAGGAAAGGCATTCAGATATCCTTGATCAAAAGAATCAAAATCATTTACAGTTTTCTTGGGGGTACTATTATCCGCCATCATAAATATCCAGAAAAATGTTTGCATAAAAAGTTACTTTTTGATTTTTTCTCAAATAACGATTTTACCAAATTAAAAATCGAATAAATACAGAACTTTTTGTGTTAATCAAAACGAGAAAATTAATCGACCACTAGGCGAGTATGACATAAATTGTTTCTCAAAATTTTTTGTTTTATAAAAATCATTCCAAAACTAATCTTCGGTAAAGGTACATATTTCCGATTTATTACAATTTTTGTTTTTCACTTATTTTTACTACAAAAAGTTTTTTCATTAAATATTTTAAAGGAAAATAAAATATTTTTATTTTTAGGATATCGCACAATGGATCTTAAAGACAATTTTGACCTAAGAAACCGCCACCCAGAAATTCACCAGCTCAGCTACGATGGTGAAGTATCTTTTATGCTAGTCAAACCGGACACTGATGTTCCCGAAAATGTGCAAGATTCTGGCGCATATCTAGTTAACCGATCCGATCAAGATGATTTCCGAAAGAAATTCTTGAAATATTACCCTTCTAATGAATTTCGAAAAACAGCCATTAGTAATTTTTTCGCACTAAAGCGTCCTTTAGTATATGACGACCACGGAAATTTGGCCAGAGAGGATTGGCATTTAGACACCGGAAAACATATTCCGGTCACCAATCATGACCACATTTTTGTAGTTATGCCACGTGAGTGGGCAGAGGATAGCGAGGCCGTTAAACGCTTCAACTCTCGCATGATTCGCGTTCGGAATAGATCACTTCCAGTGCCTTTGTCTGAACCTAAATCAACCAGAAACCCAAATTTAAAATTTTTATCAACAAATTTCCCAAATTCGTCTAAAAATATTGATTTTAGCCAAGACCAAGCTGAAAATCAGGAAAATGAAAAATTTGAACAATTTATTCAGGTTCAGAATATTTCGGAATTTGGTACTCCCCAAAGCCAAGGGACTATGAATCCAAATAAATGATTAAACTATGTCATTTTCCTGATTTTCAGTTCATTATTTGCGTACTTTTTATAAAATATAAACAGATTTCACTTTTACTAACGAGTTTAGAAACAACTCACTAGGTTTAAAAACATAAATTTTTTTTCTGAAAAATAAGAAGTAAAATCTGTTTCTATTTTTTTAGAGAACCAAATAGATGTCTCACTCCCGGACAACGTTTATTAACAAATTTTCCCTGCTTTAGCCTGCACATCATTTTTGCTTAATAAAAACCGAAAAAATATACATATTAATAATGTCTAAATGTTTTATTTTATCATGTTTCTAAGAAAGGGCATTATAGTTCTATTTTTTAAGTAGAATATTCAAGCAGTCCCATATCGTCACGTAACTTTGGAAATTTGAGGCAATCGCTTCGAAGACCAGACAGAACTTCGGTGGCATCAGTATTAAACAATTTAATACTGCACTCAGTGAATGTGGTACTTCGCATAATAAAATGACAGACGTGTGTTTGATAATACACACTTTGAACAAATGGGTTGAAACCTACAGTAATTACATGTAGGGGATTTGGACCCCGTAATGATTGATCATAATTCATTCTAAATTTTTAAATTAAAATAAAAACTTTTTATAACTAGAAAACTAATTTTTTTGATGATTAAAAAATCTACGGGTCATATAAGATTAGTTCAGATTCACGAAGTACAGGTGTATCACCGATATCAGTTATGCGTCCGACACCATTTATTTCACAGTAATATTTTAGCTGATATCCCCGCGGGATACGGAAAGTTAATTGCCCCTGAGGGTTTCGATAACCATTATAATGACATTCAACGACCATCTGTCGATTAAACGATTCTTTATTTGAAGGTCAACAATTTTCTAATCGCTTTAAAAATTAAAAATAAATTTTTTTTTTAACAGGACCAGCGAGTCCTTAAATTATACAAGCTCAATGCTCCCAGTATAATACTTAGTATATTCTCAAAATCATTCAAAATTCTAGCCCTGATATAAGTTTAATACTAGTTAAGAATTATGGTATTTAATTTTTATAAAAACATGAAAACCAACGATAAATCCGTTCTTTACAAATTTTTAGTCAAAAAATTATTAACCTTTAACTGAGAACTTTATAGCACGGATCCCCTCTCCACCGAAAGGGTACATTTTTCTGTATTGAGAATAAGCAATTTCTCCAGTTTTAATTACACTCTGTAATTCATCGGACCCACATCGTGGAACTAGACCTTGCAGAAAACTAATTATCTGTTGTAATCGAAGATTTTCAAAATTATGAGACCGATTACACTCATTTATCGTCTCTACTAATAAAGAATAATTTATGAAATCAAGCAATTTGTGAGCACTCGCCCTTTGCCCGATTATTTGAGCATCCATAACTGTTTTTCAATCGAAAAAAAACCAATGTTTCTAAAAAATTATTATTTTTTATCATTTCCTTTTAATCTACTTAAAAAGTTTACTTTTTCATACAAATAATTATAAGTCTGCAGGGTCAGCAATTTTTGTGTCATAAATTGTTAGAACTTTCGCGGAAAATGTGATATCTCGATATTAGGCAAATATTTTTCTTTTCTGGCTAAAAACCAATCCTGAAATAAATTGGCCCAGAAAGCCGGGTGTTCCGCATCTCGAATAAAATGAAATGAAACGATCTAATTATGATCAAATTTTTGGAAAATACAGATCGAACCACTTTTTCATAAATCAGAACACATCAATCAGATATCTAGAATATTTGTTTCGACACCACTAAAGGGTTCTCAATTATTATAACGAAAACAAAATTCATTTTAGTTTTCTTCATAAAAACAAAAATACTAAGTTTTTTAACTTTTTTATTTTTCAAATATTTTTTACAAATTGTACCTAAATTATTATATTTTTATACCAAAATCACAATTAGAGATTTCACAATTTTTTTTTAAGAAAATGAGTCACCTTGAAGTTACAAACTCAGACCCCGATCTGGACACTTCAGCCGATTCTGATAGTGGTTTCAGTAAGTACTAAATATAATTCTTAAAACAATCATATTTAAAAATTTCTTTTATTGGTCAAAATATAATTTTGTTGATTCGAAAATTAAAATTTTAGGATAAATAAGCCTTAAAAATATATAATGAAATNAGATATGACCCTTCCATCGGTGAAATACGGAAAACAAATAGATACCAAAGACAAAACACAACTGATTCGCAATGATTTTCAAGGAGAATTAAAAAAAACAATAATAAAAAATTTTGGACTTCGATTTGCTAAAAAATTTATTCATAATATTTCTAAAAAAGTCGACAAAAAAATGACAAATGAACCAGTTAGATAACCAGCATCTTCAGACAAAATATTAAACATGCCAAGAACAGAATTAAGGGTGGCTCATTTTTTCGTTTTTATTCACAGATTTTCAGAAACAAAAAAAAAAATCGTTGTGTGAAAATGCGTGAAACTTTCTATTAATATATTGAATTTTTTGAAAGAACTTCTTACGAAATTCTAAATTATATAACGACTTCGACTCAATCTTCCTAAAATCAAGATAAAAATTATTTAATGAACCTTATACACCATTTAATTCTCGTTCACTAACAACTAACAAGCACAAAAAAACAACCAACTAATTATTTGGTAAGTTAAATGACGCCAGCTCGGCCACACTCGCTGCACGGCCCACTAAGAGGGGCTGTGGGTGTATAATACTGCAAGATTTGGCAAAAACTATTTTAAAATTTTTTAAAATTCTTCTGAAAACAACAAAAATGATAGTTGTCAATTAACATCCAATTGAAGTCTTTTTTAGAGCAAGACATGCGTCGGTTGGTTTGTACTGTTGAGATAGAAGTTTTAAAGCTTACGTAACACGTACAACACTATACGCTATTTGGTCTGGAACAAGATCGAAGTTAGAAAATTGTTAACCAATGAGGCTTTGGACTTCACACTTGGTGAAAATAGGGCCCGCCCACGCAAGTATGGTTCGCATCTCCGACGAGTACAACCATTAGTAATTCGTAAAAGATTGTAGCCATTTTCGAGATTTGATTCTTGAAAGTTAAATTTTTCTAGCAAGGAATAAATAAAAATATCATTAATAATTTAATCATCTTTCTCAGTTATTTTGCAAAATATGAAGTGCAACCAATTTAAGGTTCAAAATGTAAAAATTTTCGAATAAGCGGGAGGTGTCGTAATTTTTTGAGCACCTATAGAACTAACTTTATGATAAATTGAATATCGGTGGCTATACTAACAGGTTGCACCTAAACATCTCATGGTGGCAATTATTTTTTTCAAAAACAATCCTAGAACAAAATCTAGAATTTTCAAAACTTCGACATATTCTTTTTTGCTTTCAACCGCCGCAGAAAACCGGTATCCACACATATCATAACATTTTTTAATTGGTGTAATATGACCCACCGAAACCGATGCATGCCATCATTAAATTCACACGGAATGTCTCAAATCGCAATTCTAGAATTCAATTATTTTAAGCCAAAATGTTAAACCTATTATCTCGAAATTTGCGCTGATCTAGCTTAAAAATTTTGATTTAGCCTCAAGCCACTTTTTGACTTCAGTGAACATCTCTCAGCTTCATTGGTGGTACTTTTGTTCCGATCAGACCGAACTTTTTTTCCGAAACTTTTCATTCCGGTTCTACTCTTCATCAATTTTCTAGAATTCTTAGATTATATCAAAAAATCCTTCTCATCACTTTACCTGCATTCATATTTATCTACCTAAGTCAAAAAATGGCTTCCATTTCTAAACATCGTTTCAAAAAAGATAGAGTTCTAAGTCGAAAAAACTGGCAAAATCTGGCGTCTCAAGGCGGAATTCCTAGATAGAAAAAAAGTCAAAAATCGAACAATTCCTTTCATTCACCTTTTTTCCTCTCATTTGTCCGCTACTTCTGTTAGATTTGAGAACGCTTTGTCTATGGGGTCTAAAAGCAGAGATAGATACAAAAAACGTTTAGTGTCTCTAAGAATAGACCACCACCTGGCGGTGTGATGTAACAAGCAATTGGACTTGCAGATGTTCTAATCGTAGACGAAGCGCTAGATCTCAAACGAAACGCTCAAGAATTTTCCCAACTGCCCTAATTTGGTTCGAGGCGTGATTGCAAAGGTACCAGCAATTAACGCACACCTCAACCCCCTTAAATTCGAAAAAAAATGTCCAGCTTATCACTTGAAACGACATTTTGAAAACGAGCTTCGTTCTTAACAGTTGATAAAGACTATTTTCTGTAACCTATACCCAATTGTTCTGCATTCAGAGGCAGGCTAGAAAAAGGGAACGTTCCCGCAGAACTTTTGTCTGGAAATAATACTACCGCGTGCTATTTAACTCCCTGTAGTGGGCGACAATCTTGGACCCGTAGGTGTCTTGCGACCATCAAATTGCGTGCCACGTCGCTTAAATTAAGCATATAACATGACATTCAAATTATCAACATATATTTTTTTCAATGAAATCATATCTCATTCAAAGAAATCTCTACGTCCTATAAAAAAAATTTGTTAAAAAAGTTCATAAAAAGTTCAGTCAAATGGTGGAAAAACTAAAAATTCTCTCATTTTCGAAGCGATTCTCACAAACAAGACTGCGAGTAAGATAACACGAATTAAAGGGCTAAGTTGACATTTAAAAATTAAAATATTAACCGTCCGCCAATTTGGGTATCTGCACTCTGCAAAAAAAAATTTAATCGTTTTACATCAAAATCTCATCGTAAAATGAAGTCTAAAAATTTTTCGGAAAAGTATTTTCTCGTGATTTCTTGTCTCCTTTTTTTTCGCCTACGCATGTCTCTGTAACAGGTATACGGGAAATGTACTGAACTTCCAAGAAATGATCATATTAAACCGGAGTACTTTTGAAAAAAAAACATAGTATAGTAATTTGAACAAAGTAACTACAATATTACGGTAAACAAAATCTCCAGGGTCAACTTCAAAACGTTTTAAGACATTTTTCACCTTACATCCAAGTCCGAATAAAATCACGTGACGAAAGTAATTCAAAACATAAGGTTTGAAATATCGTCATAGATAAATCCTTATATTCTCGAAAAATAAGATCACGTCACGTGTTATGGAAAATATTATTAATGCTCAAAACATCTTAAATTGTTTATTGGCCCAAAAAAAATTTCGGCGTAATTGATCACTATTGTTTACTTTCATCCAAAACCTTATTTCCTAATTGAAGGTCACGTGATCTATTTAGGTCCTTTGGTGTAATGGGAAAAAAATCTTAAAAACTTCTAAAGAACCACTTCACTCTTTCCAAAATGATTTGAGTAATTTTTGACAAAAGAGTATATCTTTGGTCAACCTTATTCCTTGAATATACGGTCACGTGATCAGTTTGGGGCTATGTGTAATGGGAAAAAAGTCTTAGAATTTTTTTTTGGTCCTGCTCAAAGGCTTTCTTGATGATTTAAATTTTTTTTTGCAAAAAATTAAGTACTTGTAATACAGAAAAATTTTCGAACAAAAAACGCACCAAACGTCAATTATTCAAATAGTCGATCGATCACTTGTAACATTTCCATTCATACATGATTAGGCCTAAATTGCGATTAAAGGCCCTTCACCATTGATGGTGCAAAAGACACTACGGGAGTTAGTAAGTTTAAACACTAAAAAACTTTTTAAAAAATATTCGAAGCTAATTCCAAAAACTCCTTCCCCTTCATGCTTCAGCCTGTCAATTTTCATCCCTTCCCTTCCTTCCCCCTTGGCCTCTCTGATTCCGTTCCCTTTCGCTTTTCCTAGCCTGATTCAGAGAGTCCCTCACGTATTTTCAAACAGTTTTATAGACTATTTTTATGACATCATTATTCTTATTGACTAAAAGTGAACCGAAAGAATCTTATGGTTAGTATGACTCGTCGAAAACGATGCATGACATTGAAAATATCGTACAACTTTCTTAATGGTATTCCTAGATATTTAAATTTTTTAGTAAACCGGTGGAATGAAAAAACGTTTTGCGGTACTCTAAAAACCAACCGCAATTGAACCAAAATTACGTTGTAGTTTCTGTAAATAAAAAGGGGTTCGAGATAAGAAAAAATATTTCCGACACATCATTTATTATTTGGAATATTTTCCTTATCTAACCTCTTTAATTTATTTGCGACAAAGTTTTTCTATGAAAACATTGAAAAGAATTAATGAAAACGGCGCCGAATTACATTTCCCGATATCGAATTAGCCCGTTTTTTCATTATTTTTTATTCATCTCGGGTCCAGCTCAACCACTTATTGATCTATTAAATTTATTCTTTGAACAACGTCGTCAAAAATAATGAATTAACGTATTTATCTAAAGTTTTAATCACAGTAATAAATCACAAAAATTCCCCACTTTACGTGTCAAAATAAGCGAATTTAAGAGGGGAGCGGTCGTTTTAGGCCACTATGATGTAGAGATGGGTGAACCTGAGAAAGGAGGATTTTGAAGGTCTTCAAATGACCCCAACCAACCTTATGGGAATCGATAGATAAATGAATTTGGGAAAAAAAAACCTTCTTACAGTTTTTCCAAAAAATGACTAAAACATGACCAAAAATCGTGATTTCGGTAAAAAAAAGTTTCAATCGAAAATTATTTGAAAATTTGAGACCACGGTACACCCTACATTGAGAGGTGTTTTAGCCCTAACACCTGAAGTAGCTTCGCAAAAATGAGTTCCATTGCAGTCAGGAAAAAAAGTAAACTTGATTTTCTAGGTGAGTTGGACTGATTTTCACAATACATTATTAAATGCCTCCGCAGCAAAAAATTGATTGTCCTTAATATAATTAATTAAAATTCGAGTCTATCCTTATCTCAATGATTTCACAACAATTAATTGCCAACACCTAAACCTTCCCATAATATGACTTCAAAGTCAAGCCAAAAAAGTGCGTCTCATGCCTCTGGGAATTCAATACTCTATGAGTCGAGGCCCTATTTTCATAAATTTTTCATATGCTTCGATTTTTTTTTTTTCAAATTTTTAACGATTTCAAAAATGAAACCCGAACTCCAGGATGCCGGGTTTTATGCCCCACCCCATAAATGCAAAAAGAAATAATAAATCGAACAATGAAGCATTTGGAAATTCGTATTTTACTGGAACTGCTGA
The DNA here is from genome assembly GCA_004367855.1 of Oikopleura vanhoeffeni. Lineage (NCBI taxonomy): Eukaryota > Metazoa > Chordata > Appendicularia > Copelata > Oikopleuridae > Oikopleura > Oikopleura vanhoeffeni. The sequence continues at coordinate 23,068 of SCLH01001774.1, forward strand.
ATTACCGCCCTACGCACTTTTCAAAGTGAAAGATAGGCATTTTTAAATTTCGACGAAAAAAGTATGCTTGGGTATCTGTCCTGTCCGAGTATTTTGTAAATACTTTAAAAATTTGGGACCATTTCCGTACAGATAGTCATATTTTTGAAATAAATTTACAAGAAATTATTACTGTCAGGAAACTAGTGTGAACGCGACCTTGGATAAATAATACTTTTGATTCAATTTATTGCAGGCAATACGGATATTGTTATTTAAATCTGCGAGTGATCGCCAGATTTAAGCAAAATACGCACATAATTTAATAGTTTGGGTTTATGAGTGAAATGAAAGCTAGGAACGTTTTGAAAAGAAAGATCCTGCTTTTCGCATAAATATTGATTTGGCTTGATCGGGAGGCATATGAAGTTTCACTATAATTTGCAATATTTGAAACTCAAGAAATAAAAAGGACGAAAAATAATAAGCTTTGGGTTTTCGAATACTGAAACACTTTTAACATAATTAAGTTCAACAATTTAACTCTCAGACAGCAAAAGATAAAAAAGTACCGATTTATAATAAAAAATTTCAAAAAAAAATACAGGTCGTTTTCCCGATATTGCGTCCTTGAAAATATAAAAATGTCGAAAAAAGCACGATCAAAGATTGATATTGCCGCTTTGATGCCTGCGAACTAAAATCGAGAAAAAATCTTCAAAATTACGAAAAGAGATAGGTTCCTGTATAATACAAGTTGTATTATAGAACTTTTTTTGGTTTCAGTGGATTCGACAAAAAAATTTCGAGCAATAATGTTATTAGTTGTGATTTCAGAAAAATAAAACTTTATCGAAAATTTCCGAATTATGCCCCTTAACAAGTGAACAAAACAAAAACAAAATTAAAATTAAAATTTTAAAAAGTGTCATTTGACCCCTCCCAACTCTAATCAGAAATTTTTTTTCAAAAAATTGTCTTTCAGATGGCGCTCTATCTATATGCATGAGCACTAACGGAACAAACTTGTTTCTTATAAACTGTGAAAAACTGTTTTTGGGACTTTTGAAGTCTCGTTTGACCTATAAGTACCTTTTAAATTTTTTTTCATATTTTTTTTGAACTCGTGAGTATTATCTAGTACTTCTGAAAGCAAAAAAAAGCGCAGAGGCAATTTGAAAATCGCATTTCCCACCCTAGTCTAGGGGTTAATGTAATGATTTTAAAAACCAGTTTTGTGGAAAAAGACTAAAATGACGTTTATAGCAACTATTCAAGGCCTATACTTTTTTTTCCTGACGCATTGGGGGAATAATTTTTTTTTCTTTATGTCAATCAATCATTGGTCTACAACATCTACTAAAAATTAGGGTGTACGTGGTTTCAAAATTTCAAAAAAAAATTGATTTTGTGAAAAAAGCCGATTTTGTGATTTTCAAACCCCAAAAACTGCCATTTTTGAAAAAAATTCGACATAAAAAAATGTTTCTAAAGTTAGTTTCACCCCGAGAATCATTTCTGGGTCAAAAATCACTTTTAAGCAATTTGTTTCTTTCAGCCAATGAGGAAGCACCAAAATTTTGAAAATTTTGTCGAAAAATTTCAAAAAAATAATCTCCTTAAATTTGACACAGAATGGCTTCCTCGGATTTTCCTCAATGTTGTGCTATATCAGGAAATGCTTCATTTGTCACGCCGGGTTCACCATCCTAACTATGATGCCTAAAATTGCATCAAATTGCTCGAGAACTGAGAAGAGGTGAAAAATTAGAAAAAAGTTTAAAAATATTTTCGAAATTTATATTTTTAAGTATCCGTCTCGTGACATCGCTATAAAGCTAATTTCGACCAGAAAAGAAACAAAATATCAAAAGGTTGGATCGATGAAACTGATCCCTTTTAGCATTCTAAATCAGGAGTCGGCACAATTAATACCGGATCAGGATCGGAATTATTGGACCAGACCGGATTATATCGGTTTTTCATTCGAATCCGATCCAGTATAGTAATTTTTTTGTTTCGGTTGATCTGATCCGGTAAAGTAAAATTAATGGTACTTGATGATCTGATATGATCCGTGTAGTTAAAAATTTGGTATCGGTCCACCGATCTGGAACAATCCAATAAATCAAGACATATAAAAATCGATACGTATTGGAAACCGATACATAAGCAGTAATTTTCAGAGCTTTTGAGTTGTTTGAAAGGTGTTAAAAATAAAGTTATTTCGTGATCATTCCGGAACAGAATTTCCGTTCCACCGAAACATAATTAATTATTAAGAAACAAATGAACTTTTCGTCGGGAATATATTTCAAAAATATAAGAAATCTCTACTTTGTTCAACAGAAATAACTCGTTCACGGTTGTAAAGAATAATTTCCAATCTAATTTTTCTGTTATTTCAAACTATCCAGAAATTAATAGTGTTTAAGTACCTTTAAGGTAATTATAAAAATTAGCTGATTTCTTTGTAAACGTAAATGTACGATAGAACGATGACATTGAAATCCCCTTCCCTGGTCCTAATCTCATTAGCTATTACGTCTTAAAAATTGAAATGAGTTTAATAATCTTCGAGGAAAAATAATGTTCGCGTCAAAGTCAAAATTGAAGAGTCATCACTTCAGACAGGAAATGCAAGTTAGCAAATTGAAAAAATGATTAATTGTACTACATTAGAGGTATGAGTTCGAATCCTGGTACAATCAACTTTATAGTTTGAAGTCGATCGTGAAAAAGTATTTCTCTGTCATAAATCACGGGTTTCTTAAAGCAAATTGATTGAATGAAAAGATTTCGCGGGGAATGTGTGAAAACTTGCGTGTCTGTAATTGGCTGCCCCTTTACACGTTTTCCAGCCGCCTCACTTGATGAGGCATCTTTTGCATCAAAAAATGGGGCTCATGAGTATATATGTACGACACAAATAAATTATCTGTATTTATCTGTTTAACTACCATTTAAAATTTTAACTTTCACAACAAAGAAATAGAAAAAAAGCAACGTTTTCTCCCGTGACAAGTCTACGTTTCAACTATTTAATCAGTAAAATATGCTACTATGCTACTGACCTTAAAAAGGTTCTACGGCTATTTTATAAATTTATAATGTCAAAAAATGTGCGCAATCCTGAATTCTAGATTATGATCGGTTCATTTTTGACCAATCGGAAAGTCGCATTCAACGTAAATTTAAAAAATTATTAATTTAATTAATCCACAAAGTTGGCCTAGTTTACTTAAGGGGTCGGTGCATTTTGACAGATACGGATATGGGCTCTTGATGAAAAACTGTTTACTGGGTTATATATTCTTCTCAATAACCATCAAAATGATGTTTCATAATCCAGGCAACTTTTTGTAACTACAGAATTTTTCGAGTTATTGCTTTTTAGAAAATTTGAGTTCAAATTAAACTTTTCGAATTCCACAAATTATGAAAATTTTTGAAAAAAGTTCCGAAGCATTATAACAAAAAATGCCTTCATTTTTTCATCAAATTTTTTTTCAGTATTTGTTTCAAATCAAACGAAAAAACTCTTTAAAATGGCCACTTTAACTTTTCGCGTAGTTACCACATATTTTTAATGATATTTGAAAAATCATATGCCATTTTTTGGGGATTTTCAGTCGAAACTATTTGGAAATATTTGAAAATTTTCCTCATTCTTGTTCAGAAATTCCAAACTTATTTTCATGGAATCCTTAGCTGAAAATATCGGGAATGGCTACTTCCACTATATTCAAATATGTCCTCGTTTTGTTTCTTTGCTCTTGTTATACTCTGAATCGTATCTTTTGAAGTAAAACTATGGTTTGGCAGAAGTCCATCGAAGCCCTCTTTAATCCAGAATTAAAAAAATTTATCAACACCAAACTGCCAAATTGGTGAACGCGACCATCCACTGTTAAAATGTATTTCATTTAACTCATGAAAAAAAATATTTTTTTGGGATGGCTAAAATTTCGGTTTTTTCGTCTTTTTTCACAATTTAAATTTTCGATTTCGACGTAAAAATCGTATAAATCGAAATTAAATATATTTTCAACGGTGGTCGAGACCATTTTTTACAGCTTCTAATTAATAAAAAAATAAAATTAATTTAACTCTAATTTAGACACCTTCGATAGCAAACGCGCGTTTTTTGAGTATTTTTTCAAAAGACGATTTATAAAATAAAAATAATTGATCTAACAAAAATCAGATTATACAAAGTAAGCTCAGAAATTCCACGTTACGGTCTAAAAAGTTTTTTTCACAATGTTTGAAGTGACTAAAAGTTTCCAAGCAAGCGAAAAAAATTGAAAAAGTGCAAATATGTCAAAATGCACCGAGGCCCTTCAGTAAAAACCTATTTTAAAAGTTAGGGATTATTTTTAGAAAAATTATCAAAAAAACGACGTTCATAATATAAAACTGTGGCAGAAATTCACGAACAAATTATCATGATGAAAGGATGGCTATTATCACTTTTTCCATTCTATTTCACAACAAAAGATAGGGAAATCGCCATCTCTTCTTAAAGATTGATCAACAGTGACGGATTAACCGTCTTGGAGTTAAATAACCGTGATATCGTATATTAATTGAATCCTGTTATAATAAGAAGTTGATATAAAATAACTTTATTTCTATACTGTCACTAAAATCATGTGCAATAAGGGGGTGAGATACCCAATCTAACCAGTAGATTTATCTTTTAAGAATAGAATATGGCTAAGCTGGTTAAAGGGTTGACTTTCCCTTGATCCGTTCATTTTCATGCAAATCGCTCTTATCATTTTGGATTAAACAGATTCACTAATTTACACGCCTAGTGTGTAACAAGTTCTATGAAAATCACTCATAATTAATATAAATACACGATAATTCATCGAAATTATTTTTACAAATTAGATTTTTTGAAAATAAAAAAAATTTAAAACAATTTTTCTTAATTTCGTCAAAAGCTTTCGGGAAATGATCGCCTGATAATTTTTGCTAAAATGTATTCAAAAGTTTCGACATAGTTGACATGTAAAATAAAAGTTTTGACGGAATTAATTTGGGTTCGAGTCTTGTCCTCAACAAATTTTTTGATTTTTCCAATAAATAATCAATTAACACGAAAAAACTTTAAGAAAATGAGAATGTGACATTTCTTTGTGTAAAAACATATTGTCACTACAAACAATATTTGGGTGTATTTTTCGAAATATCCTGGAAAGTCGTTAATTAAATGATCAAGTGCTTTTCCGAACAAATAATGTTTTTGAAATTTTTTAAAGAAAATTTCGATGTTCGAAAATTTTTCGTTGCGTTAAAATTGTATTTCTTAAAACTTTCTACTTAAAATTTTGTTACTTTTTATTACTCTTACTTAATTTTATCAGTCCCGTATGACCAAAATTAACTTCCATCGTAACATCCCGTCTAACTATATTACAAGATATATTGTATACTGAAAAACAGAGAAGTTTCTATTCCCATTTTCTTTTCTTTTATCCCGGAACTTCTGACACGATTGACATTTTTAATTCGAACTGATTTTGTCAGAAACGAAAACTTAAATTTTCGTTATCACTTTAGAGCCCAGGCACCTTAAAAGGTTTAATTAAATGAACGATGTAATAAGCGTTAAAATAGCGTCAAAATCTGTTATTCATTTTCACTTTTAACCGTTCTTCCGTTTATTAGGATTTGTAGTCGAAAGGTATCGAGACCAGTAAATGAGCCGTTTAAACTGGGCATAGAAAACAAATCTGCTTGGACTAGTTTTTCGATAAAAAATCGCTGAAAATTGAAAATCGCAGCTTTCGATAGCAAATTTCCGGAGTAGACTACCAGAGTAGGCAATTTGCTACTCCAAGTAGTACAAATCATTCAATAAAATATTATTTCCATCTCAGCAAAAAATTTTGAAAATTAATTGCGAAGGTGACGGATGGCTCGTCCAATCAAAAATGGGTTTATAAAAACCGAGCAGATGATCTAGAAAAGTTTTCGAAAAGGTTCTTCGATTCAGCTCAAGCAGTCTCCAAAAACCGTTTGTTATAAAAAACTTATTAACATCCTTATGGAATTCAAATTCAACTGCATCGCGTTTTTTGTGTTTTGTTTATGCCCACAAGATTAAACGGGGTATTGAGTCCTAACTATTGAGTTTTCAAAAGTTTGAATAAAAATTGGATGTAATTGCTTATTAGTCTCACCCACTGTATTGAACCAGTCCATAACAATTGCGCTTTATCCGAAAAAAGTCGTTCTGTAGATAGCGCCAAAGTATTAACTTTAAGGGATTTTCATTAAATTATTTTTCATCTAATTTATCGGTTAAATTTTAGGGTCACAAGCAAAATGGAGAAACAGTAAAATGCAGATTCTACATTGTAGAATTCTACATTTTGCTCATTTTTGGTCATTTTCATCAACATTTAAGTAGAATTTGTAGAGTAAAAAATAAAGAAAAAAGTGCAGTCTGAATCATTAGATTAGGTGAAATTGCGATATTCAATTTTTTAAGAATTTTAACCTTTCTTTCAACAATTCTTTCGCCATTTTGCTTCAAAGTTTCTCCATTTTGTTTTTTTGCCATTTTGCTTGCGATCCTAAATTTTAACCCTGATGAAGATATTTAACTCTGTCAATGTTTGAAATACAGTAAAAGTTTGTAAAAAAATTTGGTGCATGTTTCAGCTTGAAAATTCTGAATAAACATGAAGACCGCTAATAGCGGTCCGCTATCCATTAATGGTCGTATTTTATGGTTCTAACCTGCAAGTTTGATAAAGCCAATTTTTTTCATTTTTAAGCTTCCGTCCTTGTATTATTTAATTCTGTGCCAAAAGTAATTTTTTGTGGGCAGAGCACAAACACGTAGCAAAAAATATTGAGAAAATCGGGGAGAACGATGAGGCTAAACCAAGCCTTATGCGATGTGCGGTATAAATTGTACCGCCGGACACCCCGAACCTCTTTATTTTTGGGTAACCATCTGATGTAATAATTGAATAAACCAATTTTTAAAGGTACCTAGACGATAATTAGACAATATTCATCAGGGTGATTTTTTTACGGAGTAATTTCTACGATAATTTGGTTATTTCACGTTTTTGTACAGTTTATTTCAAGTATAAAAAACCAAAATTTTATTCCGCTCGATATCAAAAAATATTTTCTAGTAAGGGCATGCGCAGGCATATTTTTGCGTAATTAAAAGACCCAAAAGGGGTTTCGATAAGTTCAGTACCGGGGGATTTATCTGCAAAACTGAACCCCTCAGCACTGATTCTTGGAGTTCACAGGGTTAGACTTTCTCAAAAATAATGATTCCGACCATAAAAAATTTTGGAGCCACTTAGTGGTCACCATTTAAGTGTTAATAACAAGCTTTTGGGCTTTTTAGGCGCTTTAAAGGTTGATTCGGTTATTATGAAGCAATTTAATGAAAAAATGCGTAGGCGGAACAACTGAAAACGCAAATTTATTCTGGCGGACATATTTTGCTCACTTTAATCGACGTAGAATTGTATTTGCTATCCGATAAGCATGAACTTTTCATTGAGGAGGCATGAGCAGCTACTTTAATTGTCAATTGAATGCTTAAAATGCTTTTATTACCCACTAAAAATTCTTCAAAATATTTGCATTTTTTTCAAAAATTCTATTTAAAATTCTGCACAAGTTACATTACAATCGTGAATAAGCAAATTACTTCAAAAGTCAATTTTTCGCCCTGTACTGACCGTAGATATCGATTATATTTTGACTCATTTTTGCGAGTCGGTGTCTAGTGTACTCATTCGGGTACACTAAGCACGCTGCGTGCTTTCTGTACCTAAATTGGTCTAAATAGAAAATGTTTTCAGATAATTCCATTGCCATGTAAACAATATAACGAAGGCAGACCAATCAAACTGAAGCGGGAATTAAGTAAACAAAGCATCAGATTTTACTTTTTTGGTTGTTTGTGGCAGTTAAATGGTTATTAGGGGATGGAAAATTATCTCAAGAGGAGATATACGTAGTAACAATATCTTCAAATGTTAGCAAAACATCGATAATAAGTTTTTTTAAGGGCTTTATCGACTTTAAGAGGGTTGTGGGTGCTAAATGTTGAAAATATGCCAGCAATTCAAAGTGGCTTTTATTTATTACATGACAAATTTTTCTGAATAATTAGCAATATATTTTGTCCGCCTACTCTTTGCGGTTCGATTCAACACAAGTCAGTGAGTAAATTGTTGACCGTCAATGCAATTTAGTGCTTGTTTATGAGTGCTTGATTTTTGTTCTCCAGCGGGTAAAAACTTTACATGCTGCATACACTGTGATGAATTTTTTCGAGATTGTACTCCAGTTAAACGCCAAGAATTTCGCGTCTTCATATTTTCAATTTTCGGTCAATTCTTTCGAAAATGATGTGAAAAAAAATTCTCCATTGTTGCAAAAAATACATTTTCTGATTTATGAGCCGATAAAAATTATAAACAAAATAATCAGAAAACGGCATCAAACAGTGCGTGGTTTTTGCACAATCTCAGAAAATTGTGTTAAATTTGTTTAAAAATTCGAATTTTATCACGCATTCGAGACTTAAAACAAGCTGAAATTTAGCAAACTTCAAAATCGCCCTCTGGTCATGAAAAGTATTACAAAATAATAGTTTTTTCTTTATCAGTTATCCTCACGATTTGAATTAACATACTCAAATGTATTCACTATGCTATATTTCCAACGTTATAGCGATTTTAATTTGCTTGCAATTAGCTAGATTTTACACCCACAATCCCCTTAAGCAAATATTTTTACATAAATTTAATTCTAGAAGTCCTTGTTTTAATAAGCGAAATCACAGTTCCCCGTGAAATTAATTCCAGGACGATAAAAATTAATTTTGGTTCTTCCGATCTCGAATTTCAAGGAAGTCTGATTGAAGCTTAGCACCTGATGACGTTTGCAAATTATCTCAACTTTATTAACGTTTGATTGGTCAAATACAAAATAATTTTCATTTTGACCAATTTGGTTACACTAAACACGCTGCGTGTACCCAAATTGGGCTNGATAAATTTTTTCATTCAGACCAATTTGGGTACAGAAAGCCCGCAGCGTGTTTAGTGTACCCACCTAAGCAAAGTATACTGAGGACAAAAAAAGACGATTGGCCAATTTGGGTACACTAAGCACGACCTGATTTTTGCACCCTTATTTTTGTTTTTGATTTTTTGTCATTTTACTGATGTAATTTTCAAATGAATTCGATGACCTCATACTTTGACCCATCTGATTTGACACTCAATTTGATTCTCAATAACATACTAATACAGTTTCCAGATCGAGTGAGGAAAATTTTGTCTCCCCCTCATTAATCACATGCTCCTAGAAGCAATTCAGTTGGATAAAATATTTTGCGGGGAATTTCGGGGAAACTTGCACGCTTGTAATTGACTACAACTTTCAACGTTATTCCCTCCGCCCCACTTTGATGACGCACTTTTTGCATCAAAAACATAAGCCCACGGAGTGTATTGTATTTTAATTTTTCTGTTGTTTAAAAATAAATTATTTAGTATTTTTCAGGAGATAATAACTAGATAAAAGTCTCCCACGTAAACTTATACTTTATTCCTGATCATTTCCGGTTACCAGAAATGATAATTTTATTGCGGGTAACCACGGTGAGTGCTCTTTAACATCAGGGTGAGCAGCTTTACAAATAAATTTTGTAATCACTGTCATCTCAAAACTTCTAGACTATTTTAATCTAGTTACCGAAAATAACATTTTATTTCATCATTTTATAAGCGTGAGTCACGCTGCGTGAGGAAATTTTATGCCAGAAAACTCTTTGCTTTCACGTGGTCACGTGGTAAAAGTGTGGCTTTTGTTTTATATCGTTCACTTCTTCAGTTGCTTTAATAAACATAAATTAACCAAGTTTTTTATACAGAGTGATGAATCTGTCGATTTTTAACCCGTGTGAGCACAGCACCTTTATAAAGGTGTTTGCATATTTAAAATCATCTAAAATATAAAAAAAAAACATCGTAGAATTGTCTCCATCGAATACATTATAAATAATTTTGCAAGGATTTCAAAAAAGTGACTTATTTTTTTTTGGAAATTTTGTTCAAATTTTACGGAGGGGTGATTTTTTGAGATTTTTTTCCAATCTTTTACCTCTAAAAAAATTAAATGCGACCTATTGCGTCAATTAAAATGTGAAAATAGCCAGTTTTTAGGAAAGTGTTTTCTCCATGGTTGACACTCAAAACAAAGATTAATTGGTATACAGGAACAGATATTTTTTTTCAAAAGTGATATTTCAAAATTTTCAATTTTAAGTATTTCACGAAAATATTTTAATTATTAAAAAATTAATTCGAGCAATTAAATATTGTCCACAGAGTCACTTGATTAGTATATCGACCCAGAAATAATATCAGAAGTGTACTTATCTGCTTTTATAGGGGAAAATAACCATTTTTTATGAAAAATTGTGATTTTTTCATCAAAATTTTAAACCTATTTAAAAATAATTTTTGATTGATTATATATAAATCAAATCAGAAAAAACGATGACATAGGTCAGATCCTTGTGCATCGATTTCAATACCAAAATAATTTGTGAACACCACTGTGAGCTTGTATCACGTGATATGCTGTACCTTGCTCTTATCAGTAAATTTTCTAGAACTAAAAATCAAAATTCTAGAATATCAAATGT
>SCLH01001774.1:34602-53975 GCA_004367855.1 Oikopleura vanhoeffeni
GCTTGAACAGTCACCTTTATAAAGGCTTCGGTGCCTTGGCGGAACTTTTTTTTCTGTGCTCACAGTTAAGATAGACTCGCAAGTTATGAACTAGATATCATATTTAGTCTATATAATATAGTTGCTTATCATATTTTTGTTTGAGCCTCATTTGATATCCTGTTCATAGTGAAACAATACAAAAATGGTGAGAATGTACTATACTGAGAAATAAGCGTCCCTGATTGACCGACATGCGGCCTGTACATTCACCCGTCGGTTAAAATCCATATCCTACACCACACTGACATATCTCTCTAATTTTTGTGTTTTTTTTACTCTGAACAGGATATACTAAACTCGTAGACTCCATTTCCGGCAAGTAGTGAGTCACTACTAGTGACCATTCACCATTTAATCGCATTTTATGACGCTTAAACATTAATGAAAAGATCAGTTATAAAGTTATCGATTACCTTGAAGACAAAATGACGTTTGTGCGTGTTTTTTTTGAAAATTTTTACTGTATTACTTACTTACTGTTAGTACTTATTTTTGCAAAAAATTTTTGAATCACCAAATAAAAACTTTGATCGTGATCAAAAAAAATACTAAGACTTTTTTTCAAGAACACCATAGCCCAAAAATAATCACGTGACCGTATATTCAAGATATATGGTTGGCCAAAATAGTACTGTTATTTTTCAAAAATTGCTTGAAACACTTTTTGAAAAATGTAAAGTGGTTGTTCAAAAATTTTTAAGATTTTTTTATTACACCAAAGTCCAAAAACGATCACGTGACCTTCAAATTAAGAAATTAGGTTTTGGTTCAAGTACAGTATGTACTTTTTTTACTTGCGAAGTGAAACTTGTCTTTTAGGTAATTACGGCCAATCAAAAATAGTAACTAGGTGGATTTTATTTTCAAACCCTTGACATCGGCTATAGCTTGGCGTTCAAAATAAAATCCACTTAATTACCATTTTTAATTGGTCGTAATTAGCTGAAGGACAATTTTCACTTCGCAAGTGAAAAAAGTACATACTGTACACAAATAGTACTTAAATTAAGCCGAAAATTTTTAAGGATTTATAAACACATGATCAAAGAATTTTGAACATAACGGCATTTTCCAAAAATGTCATGTGATCTTATTTTTCAAGAAATAAGGATTCATTTATGACATATTTCAAACCTTATTTTTGAATTATTTCGTCTCGTGATTTTATTCGGACTTTGGTGTGATTAGAAAAAATATTATTTGAGTACTTTTCAAAATACCGTATATTGTGTACCGTATATCAAATTACCGTAAATTCATCGTGAAGACTCCTAAGTATCCTCAAAAGAATCGAAAGGGTCGACTTTTTGATGAAAATATTAGCAACTATGGGTCAATTACTGAAAGGTCGCCCAGAGAGCAAACAATCCCCCTGTGAAAATCTCAAAATTGACACAATTTTTGCACTTTATTGATCGTTCAGTACATAATGACCATAGTTGCTTATATTTCAATCAGATAAGTCGACCTCTCCGATCTTGAGGGTACTAGCTGAAATTGGCCTTAAACTTTGACCGGAAATGACTTATTTCACACCAATTTAAGAGTCATTTTACAAGAGAATTTTGTGAAAACATATAATTATTTTCGAATTTAGTTATAGAAAATCATTTTAAATTTACTATGCAGTAGTTTAAAATATAAATAAACGGTTAAATTTATATTATTATTGCACTTTTGTGTGTCACTGGACGTCATTTTCGCGAATTTATTTTTTCTTATCCCCATTAAATGCCATTTTATTCATCGAAAAACAAATTTTTTGATTCTAATTGTATAGCAAGTTGGCTGAATTGTATTCTAAAATAAAAAAAATGTATATTAATAATGAAACTTTGCTTATATGGCTAAATTTAAAAGAATGGTCACTACTTGCAGGAAATCGAGTCTGAGTACAGATCAACTTCTAAAGTCTACGAGTTAAAATAACATGATATCAATATCCTTGAAAATTGGGCGTTTTGAAATAGTTTATCATATTTCGAAAGAATATTAGAAATTATTCGCTTTTGGAATTCCTTGAGCATTACAAAACTATCCGCAAAATCTTAACCTCAAAAATATGTTATTTCTATATATATTTATAATGCATATTTATAACCTCATTTTTAGACGGTTCTGCCAAGACAAACTTGCGGTCAAGAATCAACAAAAATCCGGTGCGGTCTAAGATACAGTAAATAACATCAGGTACTAAAACAACTGGACAACATAAGTCTTGAAAGTCACTCAAACGTCCTGACACAAAATATTGCCATATTCAAACTTTGAAAATTTTCCCACAAAGCAACTTAATGTTCCATTGAATAATAATATGTTACATGTCACATTTTCCGATATCGGCAATTTCACGATTTTTAGCTAAAACACTTCCAGTGCCAATAGCGCCGAATGTCCCAATATCGCCGAATTTGCCGATATCGCAGAATTTTTTTGAGATTTATATCACAAATTACTTTGTGAGCGTCATGAATAACGTCATTCTCATGATTAAATTTCCCAAATTTACTTTTTTCAACTTTAATTTGATTGTGTTTGGTGGAGTATTAAATTCTACGAATGTTTCATCCTAACGTCATTTTGAACGCCTACGCGTTTTTCATTTTTTGAAAAAAAAAATATTTTTGTTCCCATATCGCCGAATTTGCCAATATCGCCGAAATTTTTGTTGCAAAAAACTTTCGACGATATTGGGCCTCCCCCTGTAATAAAGAATATCGAAGATTTTTTAGTCCCACAGGTTTGTTCTCGCTTTTGACCAATAAGATCGTTTGAAACAAGACTCAAACGCGAACGTAAAACTGATGGACTGAAGATCAACAAATGGATATCACCAATTTTTGGGGATCTAAATGGAAAATCAGGAATGCTCAAGTAGACCAAAAAAAATTTTACTTTCAAAAAGTCGATGAAAAATTAAAAAAAATCGATGAAAAAAATTATCGACTAAAAAAATTATCGATGAAAATAGCACATTCCAATTAAGTGCTTTTGACATAATAACTGATGAAATTTGCTCCACACAATTAAGATTAAAATTGCATTTAATTGATAGCAAAAGTGCGGGGAACAATTTAGTGACTGAATTTCAGTCGGCTGTTATTTTAAGATTTTCATCTCAATTTTTTCTCATTGTTGAAACAATATTATTCCAAAATTTCACATTTTTTTAAAATGGCGTAACTTTTTTCTGGAAAAATGAAAATTTATATGAAAAGTGTAAGAAATGCAGTTGAGGATATTTTGCTCTTAAACAACGATCTATTTAACGGTAGGTAATCTAATCACCATTAATTTATTTTTCGTTGATTTTCTTAGATTCTTCGCACCATAATCGACCATGAGAAATAAAAATTTATCTTTTTGGCGTTTTTCACTTATTTAATTTGAATTTTTGAAAATATTTTATTTCATAATACATGTACAAAATATTCACGCTTATTGAGCGCTCATTGGTCAATCTTATGTCTCATTTTCACAAGATGACTTATACATGTAAATTATAAGTTATAAGTTATAATTTCATAAATAATACCAAATTCAGTCCTCGCTCCCTAAATGGTACACAACGCCCTAGCTGGTACACTTTTTTTTAGGTCGGTAGGTGGGCCAGTTAGAGAGCAAGGACTGTACCACAAGTAACCAACTGCATTGTGCATAGAACATATTTTAAAAAAACCATTTTAAATACCCCCTAACAAATTTCATTATAAAATAAAAAACATCATATTTCTGAGTTGTTAAGCCGTTTTTAACTTTTGCGACCTTCACTCCAAAATCTGATTTTCTTGTTTTAAACTCAGATACCTTTGACCAAAACTAAATGGTAAAGCTGGGCTTATCGATTGATTATAATATTAGAAATTCGCACCTGTCTCCCCTCCTTCTCGTCCCTAAGTTTGTTTAATGCCGGATATGATTTTGTAAAGTACAAATTGAAACTTTCATACTTTTGTGATTTTAGTAACGTGGCTATGCGTCAGTTTTCAACCGCAGAAATCGGGTTACGTTCCACCATCGCCAGCACAAATTTTTTGCAAATTAATTTGGCTCCGTTTTTTAACTTGTTTACACTTGTTGTACTTATTAATGACCTTGTTAAGATGTGACATATTCATCAGCAGAACGGCATAAAATTGTATTTTTCGGATTTTTCTTAAATTCAAATGATCACAATGGTTGATTTCAAAGATAGGAAGCATCCTCATAAGGAAATTTTCGAATTTTGAAAAAAAATGATTGGATAGTGTTCAACATCAAAAATAAACGGCAGAGCCAAAATTTGAGGTCAGTCACGTGACCAGATTTGTTTTTATCGTGAATAGAAAAAAATTTTATATACTTTTGCTAGCGAGAGAAGCTTCAGAATGACGATTTGAAATAAGAAATTTTCAAACTCAAAAATGGGTATCGATGTTTTTTAAGCCTATCTTGTAGAGAATTTTTTTTCTGCTCATTTTAAGACGTAAGATTTTTTTTTTTTGGAAAATTTCAAACAAAAATCGATTTAAGGATGTGGGCGTCCGATAATTGGGGCTCTTTTTTAACACGATTTTCAAGTGAAAGTTTCAGAGAAACCTGGCTTCAGAAATAATTAATTTTTTCCAATACGTGTAGCAAACTCGTAAGAAGGTGCCAGTACTATTCAGAGCATCTGATACCTCAAACCCTACGCTAGAAAATGGTTTTTAGTAGGCGTCCCTAAAAGCACTAAAAAGCCTAACTGCCTCATTCAGTTCCTCATGCACTTTTCTTTGTTATTTGGCGATTCAAGCACTTCCAAATATAAATGCGCATCTCGAGGCGGTAGAAAAGTTTCAAAAATTTTGCCCCTGTGGTCAAACAGCGTATTTGGAGCCTCACGCAAAAGCCTACTCCTCCTGAAAATATTGTTAGGTTTTTTTAATTTGTGCTATCAATTCACCGCAAAGGCCGAATAAGGTCTGACACGGTAACCTTTTTTCAATTTCCTCTCGAAAAGTCTCAGGAACGATTGTGAATTTCTAGTTTTGTTGAAATTCTGACTTTTTTGAAATAAAAAAAAATAAAAAAATTGAAATTTAACGTTTTTTTTGGCCAGTATTTCGATTTAAAGTGTCTACATTCGCAATTTGAAAAGGTGAACAAATAAATTTCAGATCGAAATTGGTACCTTCACTTCAAAATTTCTCAAAAATCTTCAAAAATCTCAAACTTCTTTTTTTTTGAAAAAAACCAAAATTCAGAAAAAAATCCTAAGCTTTAAAAAACTCAGTGGAATTTCTACAAAATGGGGCAATCAATAAAAGTTTTCTGAGAAATCTAATTATCGTCCCCCAATCCTTAAGGTCAATTTTTCGTGATTTTACAGGTAAATGTGATTCGCAGTTCTTAGCGAAGCCGTATGAAGTGCTAGAAGGGGGCGAATTTTTTGGCCAGTGAAAATTAAGGCGTTTTCGCCTACGCCGTTTTTTTAATTGAGGGGTCGGCGACATATTTGACCTCTATAACCGGTAAAGTTCAAGGTCAATCTCAATCATCGTATAGACTGTAAGTACCCCAAAAGATCGGAAGGGTCGACTTTCTAATGAACGTATAGGAACTATGGGTCAATTATGTACTGAAAGGTCGCTAGAGAGCAAAAACGTTTTGCTCTCTAGTTTTTTGCTCTCTAGCGACCTTTCAGTACATTATTGACCCATAGTTGCTAATACGTTCATTCAGAAAAGTCGACCCTTCCGATTCTTTTGGGGTACTTACAAGTCTATACTACCGAGGTGAACCTAGTTCGAGGGTGTATTACGTAACCATAATTGAGACTTTGACTTCGGTCATTAGAGGTCAAATATTGGTCGCCGACCCTCAATTAAAAAATTGGTAGCCGAAAAACGCTTAATTTTCACTGGGCAAAAAATCAGCCTTCTAGCACTTCATACGGCTTCGCTAGAACTGGATCACATTTAACCTGTAAAATCCGAAAATTGGACCTTAAAATCGATTTTTTTGAAAAATTTTCATAAAAAAAAAATCCTACGTCTTAAAATGACCAGAAAAAATTCTCTACAAGATAGGTAAAAACATCGAATACCGCTATTTTTTGAGTTTTTGAAATTTCTTATTTCAAATCGTCAATATAACTTAGCATACGCATGTCGATTGGATTTGAAGAGTGATTACAACATCATTACAAGATATTAAACGCGAGCCAATGAGCAGCCGAATGATCATTTACATTCTAGAGCTTCCCTGTTTTAATTCATGCGTTTAAGTTATTTAATAAAAAAATTAAAATGTTCTCACCGCTCAAAACGACTTCCCCGATTAGTATAGTATTTAATTTTATAAAAGAAAAAATTACTGAAAATCATGCACAAAATGGTAAATTTTTCTTTTAGACCCTAATTGATACTTGTTCAAACAAAATTCAAAATTTTCTTCAATCTTTTTTTTTAATTTTTTAAGTTTACCATCATGCAGATGCACATTTTTCAAATGGGGTATTTTTATAACTGTATAATCTGATTTCAGTATCAAATCAGAATATTCTTGTTTTTTTTTAAATTTGCCACATTTCTACTAAGTCCTAAGAAACCAATGATAACGACCTTGCATGTTAAAAAAAAATTCTACCCTAGGTTAACTCCCACCTGCACGAGATGTCCTACCATTTCCGGTCTGATGAGAAATTTCTAAAACTCACCAAAATTCTTGAAATTAAAAATAAGGGGAACTATCGGGGGTCTGTTGAACAGACTCTGTTCCGATATTCCGCCGGCCAAAATGACGCTTCCCAAAAATATTTTTGGTCTCTGTGTTCTGAAACACGCTCGTGCACTTTTAGTTTCTGTGCTGAAATTGACTAAGAAAAAATTTTGGAAAATAATTATGTCCCGCTTTCTAAAAAATTAGCATTTTTCGAAAAAAATTGCCTATCATTTGGCTTGAAACTATTTCTGAATTTATTTCGAAAATTCCAAGCCAAAAGATAGGCAATTTCAAAAACCGTTTGTTAAATTTGAGAGGGTTGCAGGCTTTTTTAAAGAACAAACATTTTGGTGTTTGTACATCATTTTTCAATGAGAATCCCTCGCAAAAATGTGAGTCCATATCCTTTTATCACTTTTTGGTTAGAATGCGTAGCCACAACGTTAAAATCAGACGTTAAAAGGAGTAGTGGCTACGCATTCTAACCAAAAAGTGATAAAGGGATATATGATATACCGCAACTTTATTTTGCCGTGCCTACCTTACCCTAGGTAAATTATGAATTCTGTTGTTTTATATTAGGTTAAATTTAAAAACTACAAAAAGTCAATTTCTAAAATATCCCTTTATCATACTTTGGTAAATAAATGAAAATGAATTACATTGTAGTAAAAATTTTTTATTTAATTCGGCTTTTAAAAACGACTAATCCGACTAAGTTATAAGATAACTCAAACTGATCAGAAATATGTAGAAAAAACTAAATTAAAAAAATGGTCCGAATCATGATCATTTTCTTGAAATGTTTTTCGAAAAACTCAAAAATTTCAAGATTTTTAAAATTTTTTCGAAAAATTTTTATTTTTGAAAAACGAGACGTAATTTTTTTCTCAAATTTTTAGCCAGGTAAATT
Source organism: Oikopleura vanhoeffeni (assembly GCA_004367855.1). Lineage (NCBI taxonomy): Eukaryota > Metazoa > Chordata > Appendicularia > Copelata > Oikopleuridae > Oikopleura > Oikopleura vanhoeffeni. The sequence goes on from SCLH01001774.1 coordinate 42,242, forward strand.
TCAGCACATAAACTAAAATTGCTCCAAAAAATAAATTTAATCTGATCTGGTAAATTTTTCCGTTCCTACCTTACAGTCGATACTTTCATAATTGAAAGAGTCCTCTCAGTGAACCTCTCAAATCATGGAAAATTTGACTTTTAAAATTGAAATCATTATTTTGCTGGAACTTTTCAAAAACAGAAAAATCCTAGGGCTTAAAATTACAAAAAAAATCTCTCCAAGAACAACCAATTAAATTGATGCTTTTTTTGACTTTTGGAATTCCTGATTTCAAACGGAAAACATTTTTTTCAATTGAAACATTATTTTATAAGCTTAGAACAATAAAAATCATGTAGATACCCTAAGTATAAATCTCACGCCTAAATCGGCTAATCTCCCAATTTGCGTGATAATTAATGTGTGTCCCTGAAACGTACGAATTTGACGAATTGTGATTTCTTGCTCGTGAAATACGGGCCGTGATGTCCCGTACCGTCATTAATGGCTAAGTATTAGCTATCTTGTGAAAACACTCGTTGCTGAATTAAATGATAATTTTTGAGAAAATTGGCCAAAAATGTTGCAAAAGGGGCCATTTCATGCCGATAAGAATATCGTCACAGCACGAGACTCTGATCTTATCGACCGCTTTTCAATAATTTTTTTGGCGCTTCATCACCGAGAAAATATATTTAAGTAAAGAATTCTAAGCGGTATAAATCATGCCATAGTCTAACTGTAGTAAGTAAAGTAGGTGAACCTAGTTAATTTAACTGAAAATTAAATACACCGTGAACTTTAAAAAATATACAATAATACAGTAATATATCCCTTTAACACCTTTTGCTTAATCTGAGAGATGTGGGTTGAGGGAGCCAATCCTAACACTCCTAAGACCCCTTCTAGCCACTCATGATGCCGCTTTTTAGCCCACATCTCCCAGATTAAGCAAAAGGTGTTAAAGGGATATTCAATATACGATTGGCAAACCAAAAACTGGTCGAGATAAGGTTTAAGGGCCATCAGTTGACAGATCGTGAATATTTGAATGCTACAAACAACGCGGGATATAATCACCCAATCAAAACCCTGGATTGCATAATAGGCCGATTTCATTCGTCAAATTTGGGCTGATCAACCAATGAAATGCTGAGATTCCGCATTTTCAAATAGTCACGATCTGTCCGTTGAGGGCCCTTAATCCATATAAATGAACGATATGAAATTCAACCCTTGATTATTCAGGTCAAAATTAAAGATTGTCTTGTAACTAATATTTCTATGAAAACTACAGTAGATGACCTGAGAATAATTTCAAGCTCAATTTCAAAGTCACCGCACCCCACCACCAAAAGCTTTCTCGTAGTCGACTTTCTGATGACGGTATAAACAACCATGGGTCAATTATGTCCTCGAGGAGTATAAGAGAGCAATACTAGCTTCACCGCCTAGCGCCCCGCCTTTACATTATTGACCCATGTTTGCTTATACTTACTCTTTCCGTTGACGCAACTTGAAACTTTCGTGGCAATAAATAACATTATTTAAACAAAATTCAAACATGTTCTGTTTAATATTTTTAAATAAAAAATAGATAATTTCATGCATTACAGAGTAATATAAACACGGTTGAATAATTGTGTAGCAAGATTTTATTTTTTTATACAACGTGTAGCATTAATAAACTTTTCTATTAATTTTGCAACTTCAACCACTTTGTTGTTGTAACTTTTACATTGACATTGCTTTTTTTGTCCCTTTAACTCACGCGTCATCAAATAAATTGCGTGCTTAACCAAAAAAAAGCAGTGAAATATAAAAAAAATAATCTGTCAAAATATGACCCTTGTCTCACCCTAGTTTTATATGGAAAGAGTTCCAAATCGGTAATTTATTTTAATACAATTTTGTCACCCCTTTTTCTGTACGGTTGACATATACGCATCGTATAGAATGATTAATTGGCTTTTTATCCCGGCTTATTAGCAGATCAATGGACCGACGTTGAAAACAGCACTTTTTTATATTGTAACTTGAAAAGAGAACGGACCGATCTAGACGACATATTTATAATATGGTAAAATGGACGATTATATTATTGAAGAGTTTTTGAAATATATAGATGCATATAAAAATATAGTATACTATATTATACTTTTTCTGAAATAATTTTTATTTGAAAAAACAAACGTGGTTGTGGGGGTAAAATGTTGGCAGAGAAATACATGTATTAAATATGGCCATTTAAAATGTTGAATAGCATTTCCTTGAATACAACTAATTTACACTAACAACCCCCTTAAAATACAATTTTGTAAGTTTCAGTGATAACCGGCAACTCAAATTCGAATGGCACTAGGTTTAATCATATCATATCAATTGAAAAAATTGGTATCACTGTTTTTATTGTTAGCAAATCACAAGTTATTTGAATAAGTTTGAAAGTTAACCAGTTAATAACTAAATTAGATTATTTTTATTATGCCAATAACAACCGGTTGATTACTAGAATAAAATAAATTCTAGTCGAAACCCGTTCTCCCAAATAACTCAAATTTACCGGTGAATGTACAAAATTCTAATAATTTTATATTTTACCGGTTCAATACAAGAATAACTTTCATTTATCTTATCAAAAACTGAGACTTTATTTATTTTGCCAGTTAATTTCGGCAATTATTTTAATCAACATTCCGAAATTTTAAACGACAAAATTTCATTTTCAATTTTTTGTGTTCCAGGAATTCACAAATAAAAAACCTTAATTTCAGTTGTTTAAATAATTTTGGCCTGTTTTAACAGAAAAATATCGAACTATATTATCGAATAACCACGACCGATTATTTATGCATAAACTATACGGGTTTTAGCGTGACATTCTTGATAACTTATCTTTGGTTAACCGTTTTCCATCCACGGTTTTTATTCCACTAAGAGAGACTCGAGATTGAGAATTTAATCGTTTTCAAAAGAGTAACCAATTAAAAGTTACCTGGTAACTGTTACCAGTTGAAATAAAAATGAGTTTTCGAAATATTGGTCTACATGATCCGATCAGAGTTTGGAAATTCCGATCCGATATTATCGAAAATTATTAAATTGGGACTAAACTAATCCAATCCGATCTAAGTCTGCTTGCTGATTGGCTATTTGGCACCACTCTTGATAATATAAAATGTTTGAGTTTAAAATTATTAATAGTCCGCTATTTATGACTCGGCTGAGCCGTACGGGTGGCTGAATTATTGTACAACCGGAAAACATTTTCTGTATTGTAGGCTGAAAAATAAATATGCAAACGTTTCAAAAACTCATAATCAGCTTTTATTCCTCTGAATTAGGTCTCTAAATATTACCCCACAAATCTATGCTGCATAATATTATTAAGTGACTGGGCCTATTTCAAAACTAAGAAAATTAGTAAATTTGCATTTGAAAAACGACCCTTATCTGAAATGGTCCAGTTTTCAACTTGAACAGAATTAACCAGAAATAATTTAATTTTTGTCACAGAATATCAGATGAATAAAATAAGTTTTTATCGCTGAAAATTAATTTCTCAAATTTTGGTTAAATAATAAGAGACGTATTTCATTGAATACACTCTCAGCCAAGAAGTAAGAAGGGTGTGAATTTTAACGCTTTTAGTTTGGTTAGCAGTAAAAAGCCAAAATAGTAAAAAGCAAAAAATCTATATTTTAATTTTTTTTTGGCAGTTAAATTACATTCAGAAAAATTTGACATTAATGTGAATTCGAGCACAATTGAGCAAAAAATAGTGATATCGACAAAACAAAAAATTTTATGATCGAAAAAGTACCGTAAGAAACGCAAAATTTCAAAAATATCAGCATTTTTTCATCAGAAAATTCTTTTTTACTTTCTTAAACTTGAAATTTTCGATTTTTTGGCCACTTATTATTTAGGCGTTTAACTGCCATCCATTTTTATTAACAGAAAAATAGTTTACTGAGTGTCTTTTGATAAAAATTTAGACAAACAAATTATGAACTTACTATCTGGCATCAGTGAATATTTTTAGCACATTTTTAATTTTATATTTCATGGTGAAATTTTCATTTTATAAAAAAAAAATTTGATTCGACAAATTCGTTCAAGAAAATTTTCAGAAAAAAAAACATTTTGCCGAAATAAAATGAAAAGGTTCAAAGACTTTGAATCAAAGTATATTTTGCAGTTTGAAATCTTAAATAGTGAATCTAAAAAGCTCAAGAAAAATCTCAGGAAAAAACTTAAGCAACAAACCTGGCATCGGAGGCCGTTTTTGTGGCCAGGATGAATTTCGAATGCAAGATGTATACTGAATACTTCTGAAAGTTATCTGCTTTTTTCTTACTCAAGTAAAAAGATTCTCCCAACAGAATTCAAAACTTGTTAAGGGTCAGTTTAAGGGCCTGCGGTGGCATTTTGACAGATTTGCACTTTTTCAATTTGTTGTGTCTTGAATGGGGAACTTTTTGTCCCTTCAAAATTTTCGGATAAAATTTTCAAACACAGTTGCCACTTTTCAGTTACTTTCGTAAATCTGAATTTCTTCAGATTCATTATATGTACTTTAATAAATCGTCTTTGCAAAAAACACTTCAAAAAACGTCGTATAAAGTTACGTTCTATCAAGTAATTTTCTTTTTATTAATTAGATAACTTTAAAATACGGTCCGCGTCGACCGTCTGAAATTAATTTTTCATTTATTTCATTCATACGATTTTTAAGTCAAAATCGAAAAATTTATGAAAAAAGTCGAAAAAAAAACGAAATTTTAACACATCGGAAAGTATATTTTTTCACATGAGTTAAATGAATAATTTACAAACGGTGGACAGGTCGCTTACCAATTAGGCTAGTCTTTGGTAAATAATTTTTTTCAAATTTTTGACTAAAGAAGGGCTATGAACTTTATTTCGCCGCAGACGCGTAGTTTTTCATTCAAAAAACAGTGTGATTCAGAGTATCAAACAGGGCCGACGAATAAACGAAAAGCATATTTTTAATAATAGTGAAAATAACTTTTCTAATATTTTTCAGCTAAGGATTTCGAAAAATTAGTTTTGAAAATTTTTGAACTATAAATGAGAAAAAATTTCAAAATATTTCTTAGTTTTTTTTTTGACGCAAAAATCACTAAACCACTGTCATATGTTTTCAAAGAGCATATATAAAATAGGGTCACCAGTTCGAAAAGGTTAAAATAGGCCATCTTTGTAGAGTTTTTTTCGTTGAATTCGAAACAAATATTGAAAAAAAAATTTGAACGAAAAATAAGGCATTTTTATTATGTTTGGAACTTTATCCAAAATTTATCTAATTTCTTCTGAATTCGAAAAGTTTAATTCAAACTCAAATTTTCTTAAAAAGCATACATGCAAACAATCCTAGTTACAAAGTTTGCCTGGATTATGAATCATCACTTTAATGGTTATTGGGAAGAATATATCAATCCAGTGAAAAGTTTTTATCAAAAGCCCATATCGGTATCTGTCAAAATGCACTGAGGCCCTTAATGTAATATAACTGAAATCTAAAATAAACTGTATTAACCTTTTTAAATCAAAACCACTCAAATTTACCACTTTGACGACTTCTGGCAGAAAAACCTATAATCGTACGACCGTGAGACCACCACGAATTCTTTTTTGCAGTCCAATTTAGTAGTATACCAAATTTTCAGCCAACTTTTAAGGGGACACAGTGTCCCGGACACTACCCCTTACCTTACACTTTGTTTAACTTGTTTATTTATATCACCGACTAACTTGAATTTTTGGATTTGATTGTAATTGTACCAAAAAACGTGATATAACGTCATTCATATTTCCTGTAACCGGTAACAACCAGCCGCTAACCGGTAACAAGCAGTCCATTTCTATGGCAATTTCCATATATTTAGACATAATCGTGTAAAATCAGAAATAATCATATCACTTTGATAATGGCCTTTACACGATGTCAATGACCAGAGCCCCATTAATAATGACTGGCGTTTAAACTGAAAAACCTTTCTCTCTGTCAAAATATTTTACTTCAAATATTTGATGAATTAAATATGTAATTAAAAGAAATTGTTTGTGCTATTTTTGCAATAATAAAAATTTCCGCTTGAAGTTTTTCTTCGATTTCAGTGTCAAATGCTCTAAACTGGTTTTCCGATACAGCTTTCGTAATGGTATTTTGAGTGGTGCTTACCTCGGCAAGCCAGAAGTATTTTTTGACTTGACTTGGCATGACCAGACGAAAAATCCAACTCAAGCCTAAAAACTTGACTTGATTATCAAGTCAAAGGTCCAAGCCAGCGGACTCGAATGAACCTAATTTAGTCGTATTCGCGCGCCAATTGGCTTGAAAATTGACGAATAGCGCTGCGTCGAAATAGTCACTTGTTTTTCAGCTGTGTTTGTAACTGAAATAATAACCAATTATTTTTGCCGTTTCAAGCAATTTGACTTATATTATATCAGTTATATAGTTGGTTTAACTTGGTTTCATTGTTACTCTACTTAATTGAACTTTACTGTTTTCAAAACGGTTATTTTAACCCCCATCTAGTAACTCATGTGTTTTACTTGGTTTGTGAAAAATTATCAATAAAAAATAAAAAATTTGACATGGGCATCATTATCACCGCTGAATTTTGCAAATTTCAATTTTTGATAAAAAAATTCCACACCAAAAAAATAGTGAATGTAAAATATTTGCAAACAATCGACGATGTCATCTTGATAGACATGGTGGGCTCCGCTGTTTTCCGCTAACGACGACTCTTAATGGATGTAAACTATCAAATGGAACAGAAATAAAAGTTTCGGCGATATTTAATATTTTTAATCAAAAATCGAAGTTTAATATCATATAATTTTTTCTTCAAATGTTTTTAAAGTGTTGAAAATTTATAAAGTATGTTCAACAAATTAGGAACTCTTACTATCGTCAGCCTGAACTGATTTGAAAAAAAAATATTTCATCGGCTCATCTTGTATAGAATTTTGAGACTAAGGTTTTTTTGATTTCCGATTTTTTCCCTCAATTTCATGACCTCACTAAGTCAGTGCCGCAAGACAAAAATTAAAGCAAAGAAGATGCTTTGAAACTGAATCACTGAAATCATGACCATTTAATCTTGAACTAAAATTTTTGGACTAGAATAAAAACAACTCTCTAGTGTTAAAAATTACCAAAATTATTTTTCAAGAGTGAATTTTCGACGATATTTCATTGTAAGAAATCTTTATGAATATCGCATGCATAAGCAGGATCCTGGAATGAAATTTGTGATGAGAATAATCCAAATTGTACATCGGTAATACTTATTTGCGTTGGAATCCCTACTTGATCAAACAAATTGAGGGCTAAATATTTTGCAAGGAGCACTTAATTTCAGAGACGGAGATAAAAAATATAAGCGGTATTTTTGAATAACTATTGATTGAAAACGTATAAAAACTGGCAAAATGCTTTTCTAATGAAAATCAGACGGTTCAAGTTGTCGAATTTGAAATGCCGAAAAAATGTAATTTTCGAAGTTTGGCAATTGACCCATCAATAATAAGCACAATTTTTTTTAGAAAATAAAAAAAATGAATTTTTGATCAAGACGGAGTTATATCTTTCTAAAAATTCAATTTTCTTCTTTTTGAAAAAAGAACCAATATTATAAAAAATAATAAAAATTACGTAAACTTTCCCTTTACAGTAATTATATAACATACCTTGTTCCCAACCAAAGTGCCTCTCGGTAATAAATAGGGTGTCCACCCCGTTACATTTCGGTTTTTTGAAAACACCTCGTCCGATTGAGTTAAAGATAGCTCGAAATGACCAGTAGTCAAAATGTGAATGGTTTCGACACCCTATTTACTACTGAGATGCACTTCAGTTGGGACAAGGATACTGTGTATCCTGTTTCCGACCAAACTGAATCGTGAAAATGAGGGTCATATCTATAGCGCGTGATCGAATCTCCCTAGTGTCGCACTTATTGTCCGGAATTCTGCACCAATCAACTTTGGCGCGTCGAATATCAAGCACCCTTGACTATTATTTAACCCAAGAACATCACTAAGAGAACACTAGTGGGATTCGAACACGCGCTATAAAGATCAGCATCATTTTCATGAGTCACTTTGGTTAAGAAAAGAATATGTTTTAAGAACAAAAAAATGTTTCATTCTTTTGAAAACTGCAAAAAATGAAATGATTTTATTAATTGGCTTACTATTTAATTCTCAGTGTTTTGCTGATCGAATCATATTATGCGAACTTATTTCTTAAATTTTGCCAATCCCCTTTGCTTAGAAGTCAAAATTGTTTTCGGATGCTTAAACGAGTGCGTATAACCTCTAAAACAATATTTTGTTGATTTTCGGCAGATTTATTTTGTTTCTAGTAGGAAGCGACATGTTTATTTTGGTGGTGCGACGAAGATGGCATTTATGGATTTTGCAACATTTATTCAAGAGAAATCGAAGCAATTTTCAATCATTCAAGCCAGGCTATTTTAACTAATAGATGCTTTAAGTGGGTTCATAAAGCAACCACGTGCTCAACGAACCGAACGTTTTTTTTCGATAAATTTTGTTCCATTTTTTAAATGAAAATCGGAGTCGATTTTTGTTAACCCTTATCTTGGAGCCGTTATAATTTTAAATTCTATCACGAAGCAGGGATTAACGTCAAAAAATCATGAATGACTAGGGACGAAATAGGGTGTTACAGGTTACTACTTTCGTACAGAAACATTGATTTTTGGAATTCGGCTATATAAAAGAAAATTATCCTCAATGATTCCTCATCCTCATTTATTCTCAATTATTCCTCAAATATTCCTCAATTATTAATATTCCTCAATTATTCCTCATCCTCGAAATAACCCCGTTGTCAACTCAAATAAAAAATCCAAGAAGGTCGAGAATAACTTGTAACAGCCTAGGACGAAATGTAAATTTTTTCATTAATTGCTCTCTAGCTCATCTGGTGATTGTCAAAAATATTTTAATTGTGAGTAAGTGTAAAAGTATTTCAGCAATCGCTCCGACCACCCCCATAATAACACAAAATTGGCACTGCGGGAACTCCATTTTAAACCTGAAATAGCCTTGTCAAGATGTAAAATTAAGGATTCTTTTTATAAACTGCCTTTTTGATGATCTAAAACAAGGAGGGGGCAAGTTCTCCGGCTCAATACTGCCAAATTTGCCAATATTTCCAAAAAAATTTGGCAAAAAAATTCCCGTTATATCGAAAATTCTCCCTACTGCGCCTGTTACACCAGTAGGCGTAAGTGACCAATGAAATAGCGGGATTTTTTAATTAAGTCGACAATCGAGGATTCTGATTAGACACTGGCTCCATAGTTACGCCTACTGGCTCCATAGTTACGCCTACTGGCTCCATAGTTACGCCTACTGGCTCCATAGTTACGCCTACTGGTGTAAAAGACGCAGTAGGGAGGATTTTCAATATAGGCTCCCAGTACAAAAGGGGTGCCCAATATTGCCAAATTAGCCAATATGTCCGAAATTTTTGCGCAAAAAACTTTCGGCAATATTGGGCCCCCTCCTGTTATTAACTTAATGACATTCAACTTTCATCGACAAAATTAAGAATTTTTTTTTAATTGTTTTTTCAATTTAATTTACTTGATTTATGAGTCAATAAAGTCAAAATTAAAAGAAATATAATCAAAAGTTAGTGTTTTTTGAAGTAATCGCTGAAATATTACTATTGAAAATTGCGATAATCTCCATCTTATCTTATGATTTTTCAAAAAAATGACATTTGGAGGGACCGCAGGGTGCTTTAAAGCGGTCAGTCATCAAATAATTTAAATCAAAAATGTTTTTCAAAAAAAAATTTTCCCAAAAATCCCTGGTAAATTAAAAATTACAAATTATTGACGGAATGTCTAGAAGGATGAGTGCAAACGTGAAACATTAGTGTCGACAGTTGACGACCAAGAACCATGCTAAGCAGGGGGTTATTTTCATTCTAAGGAAATAGCCTTCACCACCACAAAATCGCCAAATATTTGGAAATTTTAGAAGATTTCAGAGCAACATAACCCCTTTTTTAGACGCGAAAGAATTTATTTTGAAGAATTTGTAAACCTAATTGTCCATTGTAAATTGCAACTACAGCATATTATAAACATTAATAAAAAGTGTCAGCACTGTAACAATATCCGCTTATTTATGTCAAAATTCTATCATAATCAATAAAAAATAAACAATATTAAAAATCAAAATAAATAATATATTTGTCAAAATTCGAATTTTTAAGTTTATTTTCTTATATTCGCGCGTAATTCATCAATTAAATTTCTTCCATGAAAAATTTGCTTAGTCATAGGCACCTCAGCGCCCCATTGGCCCGTTTCATTTTCAATCAGAGAAATAATGCTGACTCATATTTTGACAATCATCACATATCATTATCTCACCTACAATTCTATTTGCGTAAGGCATCATCTGAGCTGTATAAAAAAATAAATTAAAAATTGAATCATAGTTTTTAATCACTAGTTTTGAATTTATTTAATTCATTTCCTAGATTTTGTTTTAGGAATGGTTTTCATACAGTTTTTCGGGAGTCAACCGAGCAAGCGAAATTTAAAAATTATTTAAATTAAAACAAAATGGGTTTAAAATAAGGTTAAAAATAATCTTTCCCTGGTCAAATTTTTATTTAAAAAATCCTCGGCAATTCGTTAACACGGATTTTCATTTTTAAGCAATTGCTGACAATCTTCCAAAACAAAATTTGATCAGAAAGTTATATTTTTATACGGGCTACAATTTGAAAACTATTGAAACATTTTAAGCAAAAAAAGTTTTTGTAGTTCCTAGTAGGAACTTCCTACCTTAGTTCAAAAGGTCAGTAATAAACATAAAGTTATATAATTATTATTGACAAAATATTTAAGTTTTTATTTTATTTATCTGATTTAAAAAGAAAATTTGATGTTACATTTTTGGTTAGAAATTAAGAAAAACAGTTTTCAAAAACTATCAATCAGAAAACTTACAGAATTTTTTTTNCCTGGTCAAATTTTTGTTTAAAAAATCCTCGGCAATTCGTTAACACGGATTTTCATTTTGAAGCAATTGCTGACAATCTTCCAAAACAAAATTTGATCAGAAAGTTATATTTTTATACGGGCTACAATTTGAAAACTATTGAAACATTTTAGCAAAAAAAGTTTTTGTAGTTCCTAGTAGGAACTTCCTACCTTAGTTCAAAAGGTCAGTAATAAACATAAAGTTATATAATTATTTTTGACAAAATATTTAAGTTTTTTATTTTATTTATCTGATTTAAAAAAAAATGATGTTACATTTTTGGTTAGAAATTAAGAAAAACAGTTTTCAAAAACTATCAATCAGAAAACTTACAGAATTTTTTTTACCTACTTTGTCTTAAAAATGTGTAAGCAACGTTTATCCTAACGCCTGTTGGTCAGTGAATGACAGGTAAACTCTCCTGCTGTGAACAGTATTTTTTTTATTAATTATATGAGTTAAAAGTGTAAATTTCCTGATCTTAAATCGCATTTTACAGTGAAAAAAATTTTTAAGTACTTTTGTGGATTTCAAAATTGATGATCATCTTCAGTCTTTTAGCTTTGTAGATAACTTCTAATTTTTCGCTCAAATCATAATCGATTTCCGATAGTTCTCATCAGTTCTGGATAAAGGGGCGTTTAATCTCAAAAGATGATGCATTAATCGCTTCTTA
>SCLH01001775.1:0-10072 GCA_004367855.1 Oikopleura vanhoeffeni
ATGTGTGGATGTACTTAATTTTCGATTTCATCTTAAAGATTATATTTTTTCGAAAAAAAGGCCCTTCTTACGATAAAATACCTCCTCATCTTCCGATAAAATGATTTCAAAATAAAGATTTCGACGGGTCTTATTCGACACTCCTGATGATTTCAATTTTCTTGGAAAAATCACGTATTTTGAGAAAAATGACTCTAAGATGATAATATTTGGTGTTGTAGTTTTGGTTCAAAAAATTAATTTAATTAACACTTGCGGGCCGAAAATTGCCCAAGACCTTTCAAACTTGGTGTTGGTTTGCTAATTATGACAGATTTAACTAATGAACAAAAAACTGCGTCGCATCAGCAAATAATTGAACTAATGATCAAATATTTTAAAAGATATGGACAAATTTTTTGTTTAATTTCATACTCTGATCAAACTGAGTTTTTTATACTACTGTGGTGTGCGTTTACAAGATAAATATGAAGAAATAATCACCAAAACCATATTTTTATTTTTGCGTGTCCCTCTATAAGGACGATATGTGACAATTTGCCTATTTTTCTAAAATTCTAGGTTAAGGGGGTAGGTGTCGTAATTTGGTACTTTTCACATCACGCGCTCAGAATTAATTCTAGGGCAGCTGTGAAAACTCTGAGGATACTCGTTAGGTGATCTTCCTTCGTTCTAACGATCACATTCTCACAGTCACATTGTTACATCACACTCAGGTGGTGAGGTCCTATTCTAGAACACTAAACGTTTATTTAAAATCTTTCTTCTTTAGACCCACATACAAAGCGGTCTCAAAAGTTCACAAAGTAGCGGAATAATGGAACAAATATGTGATGGGGCGAGATTGTTCCAGAATTTTTTGACATTTTTCTTCTCAGAATCGTCATTGAACGCCGATTGTTCAAGCTTTTTCGACTTCAACTCATATCTTCTTTTAGGACGAATTGTTTAATAAAGCCGTTTTCGATAAGTGCTAGATAAATGATAGATAGGCGTCAATGTGCATCGGTAGGAATTTTTGGATTATAGGTTGCTAGGGATTTCTAGAAGAATTGTACTTGGAGTTAAACCGGAATGAAAAGTTCGAAAAATAAGGTTCGTCGGGTCGGGAACAAAAAGTACTCACCAAATTGAAGCTAGAGAGTTCACTCATCAAAAAGGAATCTGCTTCACAAATATTCAATCACTCAGCGGTCACATATTCGATTAATTAGGTTAGACATTTTTGCTTAAAACTAGTTGAAATTTCTAGAACTTCGCATTAAGGAATTTTTTGATAATTCTTACTGTACACGCATTGTTTTAGGCGGGTCATATTCACCATCAAAAAATGTTCAGACCATGGTAGAATATCGGTTTTATGCGGCTAAAAAATAGTGATGACCGATATTAATATATCATAAATTAATTCTATAAAGGCCTCAAAAAATTACGACACTTACCCCCTATAGCAGAAAAAAGGGCTTCATAATTTTAAATTTATTAATTACCTGTTTTTTAGAGAATTTTGACCGAAGCGCATCAAAAAAAATGTTGGTATTATTTAAGGGCGTTTTTTTTGTCCTTGATGAATGGGTTTTGATTTTTTCAAATTAAATATTGTACATGTATGACTAGCGAGTCGCTAGTAGCGACCCGGCGAAGCGAACCGGATTATAAATTGATAACTTTTCGGAATAACTATATTTGAAAGACATTAGAAGGTTTTTGAATTAATTGTGTTTATTTTTTATTGAACCAGTTATCCAGTATTTATATCTCAAACTGGAAGTGCGCAATTGTACTTTTTTGACACAAAAAACAAAGTATAAGCCCTTCTTAGCCCACTTCAAATTACATTATATACAGTTAATTGTCTCACTAAGTTCACGAAAAAGCTAGTTTCTGACCAGAAAATTCTACTATTTTGTCACGCATGTGTACCTGTGAAAAAAGTCGCAAAAATGTCGCCGTCGTTTGATATAATTGTTTTGAAAAAAACGTCGGATTTTCCGCATCAAAAAATTTCCGGCCAGTAAAGGGCTTGAAAATTTTCAAGTAGCGTCGATAGCTAGAGGGGCTAGATCTGGGAGGAATCGAGTGCAGAAATAATCCAATTTTATAACAATATTTTGTGATACCCGTCGATTTCAACTTAAAAAAATACCGCTATTTGTTTAAAACAAACAGTGTGTGTTTTGCCTGGTCTGGTTAAAAGTGACAGAGTTTTGGTCTAATTGACCGTAACTGAAATCGTTCTATAGATGTGATTGATCGACGAAAAATACAATAAAAATATTTCAATTTTTATTTCAAACTTTGACAGACTTTTATAGTCTGTTGCCCAATTTTCTACGATAGAGATTTTTACAAAAATAGAGAATTTAATCTCCCCACGAAGAGCCGTTTGGCTGAGAAATAAGGTATGTTTAGAGGTCAAAAAAAGTTCCATTTTGCTTTTTATTTATAAAACAGAGTCTCCTAGTAAAACACCGCCTATTACTACATTTTTGATAAGAAATTTTAGAATGATCAGTTCAAATTATTTCAAAATAAGTTACTTTTGAATGGTATTACGTCAATTTTAACTTTTTATACCCATGTTTCAAAATAACCCATTTCTTTTAAGTCAGGGTTTTGTAAATACTAAACTTTGCAATGTCAAAACACGAAAGCTGGCTTATCCTATTTTTATTAACATTAGTCTACTATTAATCTAGATCAACATTCAATCTAATAATATCCTTTTATCAACCAAACTCCATCTCAAAAACGTTAACTATCTCTTTAGCCCGTGTTTGAATCCCACTAATGTTGTCTTAGTAATTGCTTGAGTGATTACACACCGATCAAATTTAGCGGTCCCAATATCAAGCACTCTTGCCTATAATCATACTCAAGACAATTGGTTGGTAAAAGGATATACTAGGGTGGTTTATTTTGGCAAGGTGATAGGCTGAGTTTTTTTTTGACAGAATTATAGCATGCCTTGAAAGTAAAAGTTAAAAAAACATTGAATTCATTTGATTTTTCAAAATTTTCTCGTCCTTGCATGATTCTGATTGGTTGAAATTAAAGTCGACCAATTGAAGTCGCTCGTTTCGACTTAGTTTTCAGTGTATAATATAATGGTGATTGTGAAAATATATATAAAAATATGTTTATCATCAAGTTTTGCCGTGATTTCATTGAATTTAACTTTTAAAAAATTTGATGTTAAGGATTTGTGTGAGAATTATTGAATATTGTAAACAATTTTCTCTTTATAAGTTCTAAAACTTTCGTGTTGTGCAACTGACGATTAAAATAATTGTAACCTTTACGCTTTTGACTTTAAAAGTAGTTTTAAACCTTTTTTCTAAAATCTTTTAAAAAGATGTCCAACTATGACCATGCAGAATTTTTGTATTTTTTGAGTCCGATGGTTGAAATAATTATTCTGAAACGTGTTTGGTTCTTAAAATAGTCCTTGTATACGTAGCATTTTTGAATAAAACATTTATGAATAGAAGTTTATTATAAACTATTTATAAAGGGAGTCTTTAATAGGGGTATAAATCATTCAGAACAAATGATTATTTATTCTGAGAATGTATAAGTAGAATAAAAGTAGCTAGATATATATTTGTCAGACTGCTTTTTATGGAAAATACCCTTAAACATTATTATATCGAAAATCCTGCCTATGCGTCGAATTTTATCACTACGTCACAAATAGAGATATCCATTGATTTCATTGGTCACTTTCTGTTATTTTGGCGTAGTGATAAATTTCGACGCATAGGCCGGATTTTCGATATGGTTGAATATAATAAACGTTAAAAAGGAAATTTAAACTTTCGCTCACCCCCACCTGCGCTTTTTAAAATCTAACGCTTGCCATTTTTCACGAATTTATCATTTTTTAATTTTTCAAAAATCAAACTTTCTGGTGGAAAAATGGTTTTTCTCAATTTAAAAAAATCGTATTGATGATTCTTGCGTTTTTTCAGATTATTTTGGTGTCAAACGATGGCACATTTAAGTATAAGTTTTTCAAAATTATGTAAGAATGTCTCCTCATGACCTCTTAAGTTTTTCTTAAACTCTCTCGAATTTTCATTTTCATGAATTTTAACAAAATTCGAGAACTGTTAAATTAATTGCGCAAAAACCTATATCATAAGCTTCAACTTATTCTTATGAAGCGGATGATATGAATTTTTTGATTGCGCGAAAAATTATACTTTAAATTTGTTTTTTACTCTAATTTATTTAAATTTATGCGTATGAAACGATTAAAAAAACGAGGTTAACAAATGCTATCTGTAATAAATTTTGTAATACCTTTAGGTTAACCATAATTTGAGAAAATAAGGTCGAGACAATTTGGGAAAATTTTGCTTTGGAAAATTTTAGAAAATCTCACCTGTCCTTACAGACAGAAACCACAGTAATGAAAATTCATGAAATAAATGTTTTTAGAAATGAAAGTTCACATTTTTAAATCAAACTAGGTTATTCTAGAAGTCAATTTCAGCATTAAAAAATATATTTTTATGGGTTTTGTGGGAATCTACGGTATGGGAACTGAAATAAATAGTTTTAAAACATTCTAGCTGATTCATGTTATAAAAAGTAAAAAAGTTAAATAAAATTAACGTTTGATAATAATCTCAGAGAATTATTTCAGAACACATCAAAATAATTAACTTGGACGGAAATTCCGACAAAATTTACAAAGATGTCATTCTTCAAGTTTTTTCTATAACTTATATTATGGACAATGAAGATTTTGAATAGAAGAGTCTAGAATTTTCAGAAATTTTGTATTTTCATAATTTTCGATTTTTTGCAACTATCTAAATTTCAAATAATGAGCTACCTTGCCCTGCATTTTGAATCAAAGACCATAAATCGAAAATTCGGGGAAATTACGTTATATTTTACAGCAAGATTTTAGAAAATTGTCAAGAAATTAAGAATTTTACTCATTAGTAGAAATTTAAGGTTTCTCGGACATATCAGAAATTCAAATTCTATTTTTTTTTCAAATCAAAAGATAAAAAAAATCGTTGAATAACAATATATTTTTTGAGCAAAGTTCGCTACCAAAGTTAAGGAAAATTGTCATGAAATTGAGAATTCTAAAAATTTAAGATTTTTTGGAATTTCGAATAGAGAGCTTTTTTGTTTAAAAATCAATAAATCCAACAAATTCGGTAAAATTAATTAAAATTAACATTATTTATTGATTACATATTAATTATCATATATTTATTATTTCGGAAGAAGCTCTAAAAATATACAAAATTTATTATCAGGTTATTTCTGAATTATCGTTGTTTAGTCTATCTTTATCTTGCTAAACCCTAATCCCCGGTCATAAATACCTAATCTTTCCGGTAGAAAATAGAATATTTTCCGGTATTACCACACAGATGTGAAGATAAAAATCAGTGTAAAATCAGCGACCTAAATCTTTTGAATATTTTCGTGCCAGAAATTATCACACAATAGGCCATAAAAGTAAGGGTCTCCGGGGGCCGAAAGTCAAATACTTTTAACCCGATTCGGTATCGGCAGGAGATCTTTGATGCACAACTTAGATAAGCTCAAGCATAAGTTTTTTTGTGTTTGTGGAAATCGGACAATAAATCGAATTATTCCACTGTACACCCCCTACTGGGCACAAAATATAAGGATTAAAATTATTTAAATCAATTGCATTATTTGAAAAAAATCGGTTTGACTAAAATTAAGACGATTTTGGAGAGTGATTGGCTGGAAACGGGACTTATACTTTACGCTTGAGTTCCCCTTTCTGCTGTTGTAGTCATTTACGCTCTCGTATCGAAAAAAGTGTTAAAAAGAAGTTTTTATAGTAGCAACCTTAAATAAACTTTGATCATACGAGAGATTTTTCGAAGAGTTTTCAATAGAGACCGAAAATCACGAAAAAAGAATTGATGTCAGAAGTTAATAATAAGAGAAAAGCAGATTTCTGGCCGGAAATGAGCTTTCAAAAACTTAAAAAGGTATTTGAGAAGTTATAAAATTTTAAGATCAGAATGACCATAAAAATTATTTTTTTGATATTTTATGTCCCAATTTATAACCGAGTTATTATAGGCTATGATTAATTTTAAATCGGAAAAATTAGTTCTTTAGAGCAATTATAAAAAAATAAAAACGGTCGAATTGTTTTTAGTAAAAATTTTAAAGATAATATTTTTACAATCAATTAAATTAAAATATATAGTAAAACATATAGTAAATCGACCAATCCTCATATTGGGAAAACTTTCAAAACTGTTTTTCTTGAAACTTGAATTCTTTACTTTTATCTGTAAAATTGTACGCCTATCTTATCATCAATTTTCTCTGGGAGAATTGAGACAAGGTTTAAGTGATTTGTTCGACTTTCTTGTAAGATGTCCAAATTTATGTTAATTACCGGTAATCTCAAATTCTGACAATTTTGATAAACTCATGAAACGAATATCTTATTAAGAAATTTAAATTGAAACTGCCCAAAAAAAAGGATAAAATATAAGTGCTGAAAATAAACGTAACAAAATCTTCTAAAAAAATTGATGGATTTGAAAAACAGTCAACTCCCCAGTTATTCCATATTTCGTCTATTAGTCGTTTACACCGTTTTTGATATTTAAATTGACCTTGAAAATTACAGAATTATAAAGATTTGTTAAAAATTGTTCACAGGTGTCGGCTACGTATCGGAAAACATAATGAATACTACTACATTTAAAGTTTCAATAAGTAATAAATGGTTAACATAATGAAATTAGATTGACAATTTCTGGGATTCAACCAGAGCTTATTTGTGTACATTTCCATGTAAAACATCAGAGATTTTCCGGGATTCAACTGCTCTAAAACATGATAATTTTTAACGTTTTAGATTACTTTTCACAGAAATTTTTTACGTAGAAAAATGTATTTGATAACAAAAATTGAGGCGGGATTTTAATCAAAAGTTCACCTTAAATTAAGTAAAAGTCCGTTGTTCATATACGTATGATCTTTTAGATATTTTCGATGAATCTTTAATTTTTCCACAGGCTATTTCACTACAGAGACGGATTTTGAAATAATCTGGTTTTTTCCGGACATTCAGCAAAAACAATCGTTATTTCGACAAAAAATAACATGGAAAATCACCGGTCAAAAGTTGTCAATCGAATACGGGCTATGCCGTTATAGCTTTCTTAGTTGTTAAATGGCTTAACTGTTGAGCCCCAACATTTCAAAAACATCGAATGTGCCAGTAGCGATACCTTCGAAATAAATGCGATACCATCGAAATCTTAAAAAATCGAATAAAAACCTTATTCAAGAGAAACTTTTGAATGAATTTCAATTACATAAAGATAAATTTGAATGTTTGTGGGCATGTACGCTCATTTTCGTCTAAATTAATTAGTAAACTGAATACACAGTTATTAAAGCGATTCATTACTTTGTCAGAACTCAATTCGGGTAAACCGGGAGAAAATACAAATTGTATATACATTTATTAAAATTGATACAAAGAACCGGATAGATCTATATAAATTTTGTTGTTTGCCGGATTAAAAAGATCAGATAATATTTAAAGAATATTGCAGACAAATTAATGAGGCAAACTTTTCTGGTCAAAATTAAGACTTGAACTCAATAAAATTTCTTTGAGGGCAAATTTGTCGCGTTTTATCTTATCAAATGTATTAAATTTAAGTTCTAGATATCATTTATGTGAAAATTTGGAAAAAATTTAAAAAAAAACAAATTTTTTTACATAAAATGAACTTTAAGCGTTTTAATAGAACTATTTCTATGCGCATAGTTTCCTTATGTGGTAATAAGGTTTAATATTATGTAGCATTTTTAATGAATATTAAGTTCACTTCAATAATAATTTATACTAGATATAATGCCTAGGATATTATTATTGAAATTATAAAACATATTCAAAATATTCCACTATAGTTGTTTTCCACTAAATCGATGAAATTCACGATGTCATTCAGAATAATTTAAAAAAAATAGGAATTTTCGTAATTAATTATTTATTACAAAATCTCCTATTCTGAGGCAAATATTCAAATGAGTTTTCCTGTGTGGTCTTGTGAGTGAAATTTTTTATTTCATTTTCGGCTGTCAGGCCTTCGGTTGAGCTGTCTGATTAAGAGTCAACCATAAGAAAAATTTAATGAGCCGTAAAATGACTCAAATATTAACCACTCAAACCTAGCAGGTATCGAGCACCTCTAATGAAAAAGTAAACATGCTCAATTATTAAAATGATTATGTCGCCATGACCAATCAGTAAAATATAATTAAAACGGGAAACGTGTGTTTTGCAGCTTTAACAACCTAAAACCAAAATTGCGGTGGCTCAACCCTCCGATTTGATCATTACAGACGTAAGACAGCCACTTATAGCGATTAAGGGGGTATCAAAGGTACCACATTTTTTCCATGGAGGTTTTATCTACCCAGTATTTAACGTTTTATGTTTATATTGCCTTGTGATTTCATAATCTACGCAGAATTTAACATTTTCTTTCTATAATGCCATGTTATACAATCTATTTATGTATAATAATCTATTCCCGGTTGAACAAATTTTCCAAGAATAAGCTCCGTTATCTAAAATTTCCGAAAAGTACGGAAAAAAGTCCTAAATTTAAAAAATCTAAAAAATGCTACCACAGATTTGTCTGCATTTATTTTATAACCCGAATCCTATCGAAAATTGTGAAATAAAAATATACATTGATAGCAATTTTATGGTTCTGAATTTAGCTGTCTTGTAAAATTATAATTCTCATTAATTTTGATGTTTTATATATTCTCTTGGGCACACTTTCTTATGCAAATTGGTCTTATTTTATACAAAATTGGTAAATTTGTGTTGAAATGTGTTTTGATTAAATTAGGCCAGATGGCAAGTTAACTTAATTTGAACTATCTTTTGAGGCGTTTATTGTCCCGTTTTCAAGTAGATGACACTTTCCAACTTCACATGTGCACGAGTTAATTCTTAACTTTTAAATCCACTTTTAGACCACTGAAACCATTAAAAATTGTGGTCAACCACGAACTTTTTTTTGACAATGCAGAATTAACTCATTTGTTTGACCCAGAAAATGCAATTTTAATGAAGCGGGAAATTCATTTTGCTTTGTCAGTTGTAAAAATAGGCCCCATGAACTTTTAAATCGAATAAATCATTACACACATTTAATGAGTGATTTTTGAACTTCTTTTCGGATGGGTCTAGAAATTTATTTACTATCCAAATTTTTGTCACAATTTCCTGAGCCCAAAAATTAATTTTAATAATGAAAATTGATAACACTGAAAGTGTCAAATTGATCAAAAATTCCTTTTTTTCGAATTTATAATGGTCTTTAAAATCCAAAATATTTTTCAATAAAGTTTTATAATTATCGAAAAAAAGCTCAGATATCACAGATTGGTATCTGGGCCTATATTTTCGCGTTCGCGTTTGGCCAATGAAAGCATCGGATATAACGACGTTGACCAATAAGCGATTCGAAAATAAGTTTAAGGTAAAAACCACAAAATTTTCACTCAATTATAATTAAATTTTGAACTTGAACCACATGAACTTTTAAATCGCATAGATCATTACGCTCATTTCACGAGTGATTTCTGAACTTCTTTCCAGATGGGTCCAGAAATATATTCACTATTTGAATTTCAGTCACAATGGAAGTTGAATAGGAAGTGATTTTTTATCTCATGAGAAAGTAGATCAAATACAGTAGGCACGGTAAATAATGTTCACTTCCGAATTTTAGCACTCAAGATTTTTTGAGCTAATTTTGTGGCTACAAAATCTGGTGTTAAATTTTCACATAGTCTGAGATGATAATAAAACAATTAAAACTTAATTCCTTATTACTGTAAATCCCGAATGACCCAGTTTGTATAATACAAATATAACATGAATTTAAAACGACAGAAATAAAACATTTTTCATTTTCGGCCGTACAAAATAACTGAGAAAGCTATTCTTATTAATTTTCTAGACAAAATCTGATTTTTTTTTGAAAAATTTTGAAAGTTTTCCAAGATTTTT
>SCLH01001775.1:10082-26381 GCA_004367855.1 Oikopleura vanhoeffeni
TAAGGCTTTTGGCTGACAAATTAAATTCGATAATAATTTCGATAAAAACAAGAAAAATTTCATGTGCTAAAAAAATTAGTAAAAGTAATTGAGCTCCCATCGGTGTAAAAAATTGGCTTTGTGATACGGGTCAGAAAATTTGATCTGATAATAATATGACGTGGGATGAAAGTGAGATGTATTGAAAGTCGCTCAGTACAACCTTTTGAAGATAAAATCAAATATTTGTCGCGTGATATTTAACTTTATTGTTTATTTAATATCCTTTTATCAACGGAACTCTATCTCAAAAACGTTTACTATCTCTATAGCGCGAGTTCGAATCCCACTAATGGTGTCTTAGTGATTGCTTGAGTGATTACACACCGATCAAATTTAGCGGTCCCAATATCAAGCACCCTTGCATTTAATCATACTCAAGACAATCACTAAGACAACATTAGTGGGATTCGAACACGCGCGANNNNAGTCATAATTAACAATCAGTGTTTGACTTCAAATAAAAATACGTTTCAACTTCCGAATTGATGAAATATTGTCTACGGTGCATAAACGGTAACGACATAACCGGTTCCGGAAAACTCATACGGTTAAAATCAAAATTATCAGGTCCCGTTTTGTAAAAAATTAGCAACCTCATTACAAAATTATGATCTCTTTTTCAAGAAACAAGTTCAAGACCAAAAAGCCACAGATTTAAACCATAATATCAACACTGAGTTGTCTATGTGTTGTTTTTATACAGACAAGTGTTGATAAAAATGTTCAAAATGGGAAGGATTTTATTGGCCTGTCATAGCGTTTTTTATTCAATGGATTTTGTCTCATTTGGCAGAAATTAAAAAATATCGGCGGGAGTTCAACAGTCTCGAAAATTAAACAATTTTTGACAAACGTCACCGGTAAAATGCGATCACGTGGCAAAATAAGATTCACGGCGTTATTATATTTAGGCACCGTATAAAGCGGTTTTGTTCATTATGACTCCTAATCAGCCTTGCATTTTTATGGGGACTTTCTGATTGCGTCATTCAATAGTACATTAACAATAATATTGCGCGATTGCAATTCTGATCGATATAATTTAATTATAAAAAACCACATAAATATATTTAATTCCAAATAACACATTCTACGTAATTATAGCCGAACTAATATACGAACCTAGATATATGAGAAAGTCGAAGGAAAAAGATGTTTTATAGGCAGAAAAGATTCTGTGCTCAATCCTACGCATCAAATTATATCTAAATTGGAGTACGTCGCAGCGCCACGAGCTCATTTTTTCAAAGGTAATCGTCCCTTTGCTAAAATTTAGGAGGATGATTCTTTTGAAAAATTAACTTTTATTCTATTATATGGCTCTATTTTATTGAGAGTTTTTCTCTGTGCCTTTTTCGCGCTCGGTGACGCTAGTTTGCAAATAGTAAATTCAAAAGAGACTAGCCATTTTTTTTCTGAATACAATTTAATTCGGAATAATAAATTATCCTTAACGGATGAAAATTAGAGAATATGATAGAGAAGTTATATGAGAAGAAATTGAATACGAATATGCTACAGAAATGGAATAATTTTGAAAATTTACATACTGAACTTCAGGTAAAAAGGCTGTTTTTGGATCTCGGCTGTCCGTTCGGGCAAATTTTATGCTTCAAAAAATTCAGATAAAACATATCACGTGAAGCGCCAATCAAAAATATGATTTTTTTAGAATTTCAGAGTTAAGCTCAATTTTGATTGGTCGAAATTTAAACTAATCAGAATGAAAGATTTCAATGTTTCTCGACACTTAGTTTTCCTTGTGAATTCAAATATATAAATATTAATAAATGTTCATTGCCAAGTTTTTGTTTGCCTGTAAAAATTAACCATAAACTGACCAAAATAAATAAAATTATGATGAAATAATCTTCCAAAAAATAAGCGCACGAAAGTGCTTTTAGAGAATTTGAGAGCAAAAGTTATTTATTTTTCTTGTTTCGGAAGATTTTTTTGACTGTTCAAAATAATCTCCTTGTTTGAAATTGTGCAGTTTTAAAATAATTGTTCATCTCAAAAAAACTTTAACGGAAACTTGTTTTGTGCTATTAATTTTATGTAAAACATGTTATTTCGGCGATTTTAAAAAAGATTCGTTAGATATGAGTTGGACAGCCTAAAAACGTTTATTAGTTTTTTATGTTTTATCTGGAGATGGGTAATTTTGGCAACAATGCATGTTTTACCGTTTCTTGGAGCTATGCCGTCAATTTTTTGGATGTTATCTTGATTAATTTTTTTATATTTATTACCCCTTGAGTTTTTTAAATCTATAAATAATTAAGGAAAAAAGCCTTTAGTGCGACATGTGTCAAAATTATCCTGTTAAGTTGTTAAATTACTGTGTTTTCAGTTTTTTTGCCCACAAGCCCATTCATCTCTGGGGAGCTGTAAGAACCAATTTATATATTTTTCTTCCTGAGCCCAAAAAATTAATTTTAATTATGAAAATTGGAAACACTGACAGTTTCAAATCGATCAAAAGTAAATTTTTTTCCAGTCAACAATGCTCTGAGAAGCTTAGATATGGTTGTTTCCAAGGTTTTTTATAGAAGAAATGTAGAAAATTTTCACTCAATTATAATGAAATTTTCGGAAAGGTCAGATTAGCGCTTTTAACCTTGTAGATTTGACAAGTACAATTTATAGTAGTTTGACAAGTGAAATTTATAAGGATTTCAAGGTGAAAACGGAAGTCTTTCCGTGATAATACCCACAAGCACTTGAAAATTTAATGAGGAACTACAAAATTTTAAGTTAAAATACTGCCACTTGACAGTTTTTCTTCTAATTTATTCAAAATAGCTATATTTTGTTATAAACAAGCATTTTTTGTGATGACACGTCACAGATGCTATGAGATTTCAGACGAAAAACTTGTCATACAAAATTATAAACTAAATATAAATTACTTAATTTTTCACAGAAATTTCGTCAGACTATAAGATTTTTCTGGCACTTATTAGAGTAGTTGTAACTGAACAAAAACGCCCAGATTTTACTTTCAACTATACTACTAAATTTTCCTTACAAAGACTGTGAAAAACTGTAGAAAAATTGAACGAAAAATTTTACTGTTTAATGTTGTTGCAAAACAACAAAAACGCCCAGATACTTCCGACTTTACTATTAAGCTCACATTGACGGTTAAAAATTGAAGAAAAAAGCCACCTGTTCACTGATTCGTTTACTGCTTAGTGAACCCGAATTTCACAATTTTGTACAAATTGATTCTAGAATTCTCAGTTAAGTTTTGGTAGATTTCGGTGATCTTAATAGTCACTTGAAAACAACCGTAATCCTATAATAGAGAATCGGAATTATTCATATATAAATGACGTAATATCCGATTTCAACCAAATTTAAGTAATGAAATTCCTTAAAATCGGCCGCTCAAAATTAATCTAAATCAAAACGGAAAAGCATTTATGCGCTCAAGTCAATCTGGTGCCAAGAATGTGAATAAGTTCAGAAAAATACTTCAGACAATTATTTGATAGATTAGTATTTTGTTTTGATAGGCGAAATACTTCACCTTGCTTGTTTCGTTAACAAAAAGTCCATTTGTTCCCATCAAACTAATTTCGGAAGAATTTCCTCGTTTTTTTATTATATTTTTTTTGGTAAGTTTTCCCATAACTCAGAAAAACGTACAGTTAATTGATATGTGTCAGATTTGAGCTGGAACTTCTGTCATCGATAACCTTTTTTTGATATCGAAAGCATTTTAGCGCATTTTAATTGATGGACATTTTTTGACGTAAATTTATAATTTTTGCGAGCAATGCAATATCATCTGCCTTCATTACTATCAGTCCAGAATTATTATCACTTTATACTGACAGTTTTCAGATAATAAGCACGGTTTTGAAAATTTTCCAATGTAAAAATTTCTTGCGGAGAGTCAATTGTATTTTTTGGTATTCCATAATTATCAAAATAAAAAAATTATTATAAAATAATTTTCATAATTATGAAAATAAAAAAAATTGTTGAACACTAGTTTTAGAATTTTTTTTATTTTCCGCCATTGACCACCTGTTTACCATCATTTTAAGTTAAAATACAGGCATTCAAAATTTCGAGTTTCGAAAATAAAAATAATTACTTTTTTAAACTTAGATTGTTCGTTCACAAATTGTTCTTCATACATTATATCATACAAATTCCCAAAATCTATCTAATAATTTGTTTAAAAAGTATAAAACAATCCAAATAACAGATAAATATTCGAAATTCAAAGCTGAAAAAGGATCTAAAATGTCTATCAGACAAAATTCGTATTTAACCTGACAAGATCTTCTCATCACCTTTCCAAACGTTCTCGTCAGAGTCATTTTTATCATATAACAATTATTCATTACCCGCTGAGTCTTATATAACATTTAAAAGTAAAAATAGACTCAGTTTTTTATTTAAAATCCTTTTAATCCCCTGCTGGTTACGACTGTTAATTTTGAATATTTGACGTTTTTAGATTAATCTCATTGTTCTAAAGAAAGAATATATAAATAATAAAAAGTATATAAACAACGGGCTAATTTGCGAAATACGGTAAAAAAATTATAGCTATTGTTGGAGCATTTTTCTTTTGGAAAAAATTATAAGAAAATTTAACCGTATTACGGAATATATTCGTTTCGCATTCGATTTCGGTATATTTTTAATAGCGTATTTTTGCTCGTAAAGGAGTTTTAAATTCACGGCTTTTGGATTATTCAGCGTAAATTTATAAACGTATAAAAAAGTGTATTCGTGATTAATCCTCAAAGTAAAAATAATATGGTCTTTGAAGCTTTTGTTTAGAATGTTTCAAACCATATTATTATGTTAAAGTAAATGTTCTGAAAAGGACAGTCACTATAATTTACATAGAATGTTCAACATGTATACCTGAAGACACCAAGTAACCTCCAAATCGCTAATCTAAAGTTTAACTGTATAAAAAACTTTCCAATTTTCAAGAAAATCTTATTTAAGTTTCAATATCTCATCAAAAAAAATATTCTCACCAGCGAATTCCAACTTTTATGTTACTGAAGGTTTTCTATAGGGTAAATAGTAATTGGTCGAAAATGTTATTCGTCAAAAAAATCGAAAATTTCGATATTTTAAATATAAAGACAAGTTTTTTTAACAAATTGTCTTGGCCATCTTTTTCAGCGTAAAATTTTATCGGAAAACTCAAAATTTCACGGGTTTATGTCTAAGATAAGTAAAGTTAAGGGTGAAAAACTCACTTTTATCGAAAAAGTGCCATTTAGGCAAAAATTTCTAGACTAAACTATTAAAAACCTAGGTTTTGTATTTTTTCCATACAGAAATTTGGCACTGAAGACGATGAGCCGAAATTTTTTTTAAAAGCTGTCTTATATTTAAAAAATCGAAATTTTAGATTTTTCGACAAATTTCATTTTCGACGAATTACTATTTACCCTCTCTTTAACCGGAAATAATTAATATCTAATTATTACCGAAGTATTTATCGGTTATAACCAGCCCTCTTCGGAGAACCGATTATAAGTTAGCATAATTTCAAAACCCAAGTAATTTTTTTTGGAGACTTGTTCTCAAAAATAAAATAATTTGAGAATACCTTGAACGTGAAATTCACGTCGTGAATTTTTTGCTCGTGGAAATAAAAGTCATAAAAAAATGATATCCAAAAATGTGCTCATCGAGTTTTTAAAAGCCTCTTTTTTGAGATTCTTTTAAACTTATAATACGGTATAATTCATACTTAAAACACCGGAAGCTACATCGG
The DNA here is from genome assembly GCA_004367855.1 of Oikopleura vanhoeffeni. Taxonomy (NCBI): domain Eukaryota; kingdom Metazoa; phylum Chordata; class Appendicularia; order Copelata; family Oikopleuridae; genus Oikopleura; species Oikopleura vanhoeffeni. Next base: position 15,889 of record SCLH01001775.1, read on the forward strand.
ATGTAAATTATAATTATCGAAATAAGTATTTTAACTCGGAAATGAAAATAGTGATGACATAATGACAAAACCCGAATTTAAATTTAAGCCCTGACGTGTTTTTCAAAGGGTTTTAATCTCCTTTATACTAAAAATAAGCTTATCTTGCTGGATATTTATCGGTAAATTTAAGTCTCAATTAAATAATTATATCCATTATTACGCTACCTTTACTTTACACTGATCCGCTTCCTGGAGTATTACGACTTAGCAGCACCTGTATAGTGATAGGAATCTACGTTCTAGAATAAAATCATGTTTTTTCCTTGTCGGAACGTATCTTCTAATTTGGTACGGCCGATGTCGACTATTTACCGCAGTTTTCGAAAATTAGAGCTCAAGTAATACGTTCCATAATAATTTTGTTAAAATTATGCTTTGGCTTTTTGCAAAGTAACATTTTCTCGTGGATTTGTTCGAAAAAGTGTCATTTTACAAGCTGATACATGTTGTACGAATATTTTTGAAAAAATAAGCCTTGACAATAAAAAATATGGACTGAAAATATATATATTTTTCAGAAGTATCTTATTAATTTCAAAAATTTGAATGGAAAATGTTTTTTCGAAAGTGTCTTATCAGTAATACTGACTAAGTGATTAAAATATGAGCTGAAAATATTTTTTTTGCAAAAATTAAGATCTTTTCCATTATACTTAACTCTAAGAATTGCAGATTATTTATGGACCCGAAGTAATATCTGGTCATCTGTGACCAGAGGTTTTAAATCAAGCGTATAACCGAAGCTTCATAATCAAAATATATTTTTTTTTGTTGATGATATAATTCAAACTATTTGCTACAATCCTATAGAACAAATTTGTGAAAAAAATAATATAAATGCATCAAATGTGTCAAAAATAAATAAAAAACTCTCTCATGACCACGAATCAAACAATTTTATGTGTGTATTTTACATTGTTCAGCAACTCATGTTTAATATTGAGTTGTTGATCAAAAAATTTCACCTGCCGATTCCAATTTACGCTTTAATAAAGCGTCCTCAAAAAGCGCCGTTCATTACGGATATCTATTTGAGTAATAATTAGTTCAAATTACTTGAAAAACGAACTGTTATAATACTGGCCCAAATAGTTAATTTTTAAATTGATTTGTAATTTCGAAATTATGATATAATACAGAGCCATTACAGCCAATATGAGGAGCTAATATGGGAGTTGAAAAGACCAAGCAACTAAATTGAGTTTAAAATATCTGAATTATTTTCACCGGTGAATTTCAGTCACGAGGCAACTACCCAGACTGTTTTATGCTGAAGATCCGGAATTCCAAGTTCATTTGTTAATTTATTCGTATATATAAAAAGTATAGTATAAGACTTACAGACAAGTTGTACAGCTGTTTATTGGTCATTTGCGCTAAACATAATCCTGTTATATATATTTTCATTATATATTTTGTTTATGAAATTTATTCCGGTTATTTACATTTTATTTTCAGGCTCGATGCAATGCAGCGGTTGAAATGACTCGCAATTCCGAAGTAAGCGCGGCGCCGTTTCGCATGCGCAAAGAGCGCGCTGAGCCCCGCTCGTTTGACTACCTGACAGATCCGGGCGACGGTGGCCTCATCCGAAACTCGTCACTCGAGACAAACTCGACAAATTCATCTTCAAGCATAAATGGGCTTAATCTGAATCAAAGCAATAACGCAAACTCTAGCCAGAGACACTCGCTGAGTTCTAGTAATCCGGATTCGGGCCTTTGTTCGCTAGATTTGTCTGATATATCACTGAATGGAAACTCGAGGACAGATATTTCGAGGGTGAGAAGTCAAGAGAATCTGAAAGGAATTTATAGACGAAGCAAACATCAGGTATGAATTACTTATTTTTTTTGTTATTGTTTTCGTATTCTTGCCAACTTTTTAATTTCTTGAAGTTTTTTTCCAGAGATGTTTTTTTGTATTTTTTCCAACTTTAAAATTAATGGATTTTTTTTCAAACTGGTAAATTCTCCATCCTTATTTTTATTTTTTTTGTAATATCTTTTTAGTATTTTTCCAACTTAAATATATTGTATTTTTATATTATTTCATTTTTTTGTATTTAAATTTCCAAATTTCTCCGAAATGTTCTCTCCATTTTTCAAACTTTTGAAGTTCTTGAAATTTATTTTGGGCATTTTTTGCACCTTTAAAGAATCAGCTTGAAATTTTTCAAATAAAATTAATATATATAAATAACAAATTATTACGGAACAAATAAAACGTTAGTTTAGTTTGCGATGACAATTAAATTTCACAATTTTCAAATTTTTTGGAAAAAAATAAAAATGAAATTTTCAATTGAACTCAAAATTCTATCTAAGAAAGGGATCTTCAGATCCATGTTAGCGTTTAACCTTTATGGTCAACTCCCTTATTGGACAAACGCGAACGTGAATCTGAAGGACAAGAAATGACTTTTTAGATATATCAATAAGATATGTTTTCAATTTTACTTTATTTCTGAATCGAATTCAGCAATAAAAATGTCACCATTTAGATGAAATAAATTTTTTTAACTCTAAGTCACTGGAATCCGTCTTTTTTTCCTTGTTTCATATTTTATTTGAGTATTTTTGTTTGACAGTTTTCAGTAGTGAAGGAAAAAAAATATAATAAAATAGTTTGTTTAATTTTTTAAGTTTAGTTTATAGAAGAGTCTATATTATTGATTTTTGAAAAACCAATTTTGAACTAATTTGGTCGAATTTGTACAGTTATTCCATCTTAATTAAAAATAATCATCTGTCGACCAGTTTTATTGGTAGTTATAAAACCGTTGCGAAATACAGTGTTTAGAGACCTCTAAAATTATTCACCAAAAACATCAATTATGAACCTTTTTCTAAATTTGATTCGACGAAAAAGTCGACCACTAATTGAAGATTAGCACGCATATAAATGTCTCATATGAATTTAATTAATTTTAATTTTTTTAATCCTTAGTAAAGACATATTAGCATGCTGATCACAATTTATTCATTTACCCGTTTATCACTTTTTGGTTAGAATGCGTAGCCACAACGTTAAAATCACACGTTAAATGGAGTAGTGGCTACGCATTCTGACCAAAAAGTGATAAAGGGATACCGTATGTTTTGGTTTTAAATTATAAAGTTAAATATTAAACAAAGGAATGATTGTCGTGAAAATTACGGGTCACAAGAAAAAGTAAAATGTAGCAATCTACATTTTGCTTTTTTAGTCATTTTCAGCAATATTTACGAAAAATTTGGAAAGTTAAAAATGAAGAAAAAAGTGCAATCTGAATCATTGGATTTGGGGAAATTTCGATATTCAATTTTTCGGAATTTTGATTGCGCAACAATTTTTTCGCCATTCTGCTTCCAAGTTTCTCTATTTTGTTTTTTGCCATTTTTCTTGCGACCCGAAAATTACAACCTGAGTTATCTCGTTGACCGTTTTTCCTTCTGTAAAAATTCTTGATGGTGATTGGTCATAATTGTATCTGATTGATTAATTTTTGCAGGAAAAAAGTGCGGTAAATGGGAAAATGCAAGCGGAGCTCTTTGTTACGGATAACTATTTAGGCAATAATTCGCACGCATTATTTATTAAATATATCCCCTATTCACACTTTTGTGCAGGCTTGTGAAAGAGATGGATTTTGCGTGGGTTTTCCATCCCTTTTTGCGTAGGTTTAAGCAAAATATAGGGAAAAATGGGGATAGAAAATCCGGTCGGGGATGCATCCCTTCACATGCCTGCTTTTCTGAATATCCCCCTACTACTTAAAAACACACTACGTTTCCTAATCAGGGCCGGGACATTCACAAAAGTGTGAATAGGGGATATACAACTGGCGCAATAAGTCCAATTATTTAAGACACACAAAGCGTTTTAGAATACTTCAACAAAAGTTTAGAATTTTGAAAAGAAAACTGATTTTTATGAAATGTTTAGGTAACAATTTCTCACAATTATGAACGCTTTTTACTATCCTAAATATAAAGTTTTTACAGACAAACAATTTTGAATAAAACCGGATCTTTAGAGATATTTCCACATTCTGAGCTTTATTCTGTTTTCGATCATTAAATCCAGTGACTTTATTTTACGTTTTACGTGATTGCTTTTTATATATATGCATTGAGACTGCCTATTATCATTAAAACTTTATGAAGCTGAAAAGTCTATAATAAAATGTTTTGATACTCAAAAACTCACAAAAGCTCTCAGAAATCTTATATCCTTTAATCTTAACCTCTGGTCATTTAAATTAAATAATTTAAGATAAATAAATTATTTAAAATGTAGAGAAATACATATATGTTGGTTCATTTTTTTTTACTTTGAGTTATTTTGTCAAAAATTATATGAATAATATAATTATTTGATTGACGGACGAATCCCGGATGATACCATAAACTTTATTTTTTTCAAAGTTACAACCAAAAGTGTTCAGATATTCTCATCTTTTTTTGTTCTTTTCGAAAATATGATTTTTAACTTTCAAATTAAGCCTTGAAAAGAAATACTTTAAATTTACAAATTGTGAGCTTGGATGACTTGATTTAATAATAAATTGACCAATAATGTTTACATACCCTCCATTGCATTTTCCAGGCACTTCCTTCTTTCGAGTGACAAAATTACAAAATTTCCATTTTTTTTCCAAACGTTAAAGTACTACGTTTTCAAAATCGTATTTTGTGAAATATTTGAGCCGGAAACTTTTTTGAACAATTTTGAAAATTCAATTGAAAAAAGATTTGATATGATGACATTTCGATACAATATTGTATTTTTTAATGTTTCGTTTTTTTAATAAATCATCTTCATAATGAGAAGATAGATTTTATATGCACAAATAAATTATTTTTTTGACAACCATATTGGCCAAAAGTTACCGTGAGAGTTGAAAAAAGGGTATAGAATTGTTGTTTTATCTCACCCTTTGCCAAAATACTACGTCTTAGTCATTTTTAAATTTTAAATTTATTTATGGTGTTTACTCTACCTTATTTTTTAGATTGTTGGAAGTCGTTCAACGTCCGCTTTGTCCAAATCAAATTCATCAAAGCATGATCGACCCGTTTCAGTCTCTAGCTTACCAGTTACCAGAAACCGATCCTCTAGAGAAAATTCCCTCACTAGGGTGTCCGATGGGAACACCGTAGGGGTTGATAAGAACAGTTTGAGAACGATGCGAATGATAAGACAGACGAGTGCCACCCTACCGGGTTGGGATTTGATATCGAACCCACCGAGAAAACTCAACTCGCCAAAGTAAGTTTTTGAAATTTGGAACGAATAAAAATTAAATTTTACGAAAATTTATTGATTTTTTAAGAAAAAAATAATTTTCGGTTCATGTCAATTTTTTTCAAATGTTTTTTTTAATAGTACTTAAAATAGTCTTTATCGGATTAAGTACAACAAATCACTGTTGGTCTCGACGCCATTTGGAAGCCAGGCCTTTTGGTCGACTTTATTTCGCCTATATTTTACTTAAAATAGTTGCAAAAAAATTTTTTAAACTTGTTTTCTTAACATGAGCCATCCGGTCTCAAATTGAGCATTATGCGAACATACAAAATTTTATTTTTATAATAAGCCCGGCTTCTTGGAAATTTGCTTTAAAGTAAACTTTGTTTAAATTTTGATAAGTTTTCTGCAATTTATCATGAACTCAGTCCATGAAGCCAAGATAACGATGGCAAGAAACCAAATTAGTTTTTTTATGTTAATCATTCCTATCATTTGTTAACAAAGCTCAGAATTTAGTTAAACAAGAAAATCGTCTTTGATAATTCAAGCTGACAAATTTTCTAACGAAAGTGATATTTAATGCAGAAATAGTCATAAGTTTGTTATTTTTGCAAGTTTTTTGTAATCACAAAGAGCCCCTTATGGCCTTTTTGACATTAAACTATTGTTGCTTGCAGTTGCTTTCTCTGTGGTGGACTAAACACCTTAAAATATGGACAATAATTTAATCAAATTTCTATTAGTTATTTAATCTACGAGACACTCTACATAATAATTGTAAATAAGATGCCAAATTTTCGTGAATAATTCGTTACTCATTTTTTAAAAGGTGTTATCGGGATAATATAAGGGGATAATATAAGGGGATTGTGGGTGCTTCCAGCAATGTGCTGGAGAAAAATAAGCCCTTTTTAAAACTCAAATATCTTTTTTTGTGGGAATTGAAATGGAACGTTTATTTTCCTATTTATATTCCCTTTATCACACTTTAGAGCAACTCCCTCTGGAAAATATATAGAAATATTTTCGATTTGTGGCATCAAATTCACTGCCAAAGCTGGTATTAAGGTCCAGGCGGAGAGTTTTTTCAGATTTTTTTGTTTTCAAATCGCAGGGAGAGACTCTTGAATTTTAGTTTTTGCGGGAAATTCTGAACTATAATTTCTAAAACCTACTTTTTTTTAACAAAAAATCAGAAAAATCCTGCGAGTTAAAAACTCAGCTGACCAAATTCATCTACAAAATAGGGCAATTCAAAAAGTTATCTGAAGAAATCTCAATTTATTCGTCACCCTTAATTAACTTTTAATTTCACCCCCGAAAAACCGACTTTTTTGTGAAACCGCATATAATCAAAGCTGAACAATTATAAGTTAAAACATCTTGGCAGAAAATTTCTACAACATAGGTGTATCAAAAGTATTATACGTGAAGCTGAGATATATTATGCCACATACTTAAGTGGAGTTGTGGTGTGGAGTAGTGTATTTTTCGACCACGGTCTTCAAATTTGGTATTATTTTTCTTGTATCCGACCCATTCCAGCAACATAATAAATTGATTGCAAGCAAAAAAAGTTTATTACATCGAATAACTAATTCTACAATTGTAGAATATCGGATTTGCTTGCAAAAATAATTTATTTATTTACAATTCAAGACATAGGATAGTCTCAAATTACGAAGAATAATAATCACAGGAAAAAGTTACACGAAATGAAAGTATTTCAATATTATAATTGTAAAGATTTCGCTCCTTTTTCAATATTTCAATTTTAGCCTAATCAAGTTATACACGCATATGTAATAGCGCGCGAATAGTAATAGCGCGAATAAAAGTGCATAAAATAGTGAATTGGGAGAAATCTGACAGAAATTATTATAATTCCTTTGCTGAATATTAGCTTAGAGATTCACGAAGATTATCTGGGAGAGAGAAAAAAAATCGCATGCAGCGTTCGTGAAAAATAGTCCGTTTTCAAAAGAATTTTACATTTTGCCTATATTTAACTGGGTACGCACCAACCGTCCTCGGTTTTTGCTAGATTGTGTTTTTGACTCAAAAATGAGGGAGCTTTTGTTAGGGAGCAAATAAACAATTTATTGCAGAGGTTTAAAAATACATAGAAAAACGAGAATAAATCGGTACGCAGAAAAGTAATTAATAAGAAGTTTTAATTAATTCAGAAATCTGAAGGCAATTGAGTTTGTCTCATTATTTTCAATTTCAAGTTCAAGCCGAAGGCCCAAATTGTTGTAATAATTTAATAAATTTGAAAATTTTTGACTAAAAAGTAAGAAAAATCAGCGCCAAAAAAGACGTTTTTAGTTATGGTTACCATGAAAAACAGAAAATATTTTTAACTTGAACTAACTAATGCATAACCGTGGCTTTCTAGTCCTGCCTTTCCAATTTCAAATATCCCTCCCGTTTTCTATTAGCTCAACTTTTCACACCTTGATACGCGGTTGAAATCTTTGAAAAATAATAATTTTTTAAGAATAAAAAAATATTTTCGAATGATTGATTAAAGCTGTCGGAAATCGAATCAAAAACCTGGGTAAACAAAAAAACGCCTGTGAGCATGAATACTCGGCGGTATATCAACAATGATCAAGGTCTGCCGTAATCAGCTGATCTTTTATGATTGAAATACAATAGGTGGCGTTGAATTCAGATGTATTAATATTTGATTTTTGATATTTAAAACACATTCAATCAAAATTATAAAAAATGGCGGATTTACAGAAGCTGACCTTAAGGATTCTGTTATCACAAGATAATGAAGAGATAATAGATAGCTTAAATTCTGACTCGACGATAATCTCGACGAAGATCTTGTATTTGAGACTGGTGTATAATAATCTCTTTCTCAGAGCATGTGAAAAAATATTAGCTGGTACTTTCCTAATAAGGGTCGGTTATTTGATAGACGGATTGGTTATTTTGAACATTTTGTCCACTTTAGACGCCATGGAGTTAAAATTCTCAAATGCCATAAGCCAATTTTATGCTCTGATTATGTAAGAAACACGAACCGAGTACTAAAAATTCTTAATTTTGAACTTCGTTCTCCATGAATTTAAAACTTGACAGCCTATTGCGTCACCTTAGAGAGTTTAATATATTGAAGCCGATAATCGGTTCGGAGCTTCCAAGGGTTAAAGTTGAATCAGCTAAATGTGGAATATTTAATTCTTCCATTTTTTTATGTTTTTGAATTTCATTTCTGTATTATATCAATTACGGACTTCCTGGTCCTTTTTTACTAATTTTTTGGTCCGAATCCGACCATTGTTACCTATTTTTTTAAAGAAAACTAATAACTAAACAATTTCAGTAATCTTAGAAAAAAAATAAAAAAATAGTCTGATGGACAATTTTTTTTATGTTATTCTTCACGATTTATTTGTGCTCAGTTTGAACTATTTTAGATATAGAATCGGAATGGGTTGTTTGCAAACGCCGAATTATAAAAAAAATTTGGCTAAAAATCTAGTAAAAAACGACCAGGGAGTGCCGTAAATAGATATAGCAAAAAAAGTGCTCAAATCCATGACGAGGAAATAAATTTTCCAGAGTTTGATTTGATTCTAGCTGAATAAATAAAACAGATGGATAGTTTACTAAAAATCTCCCTTGGAGATTTCTTTCCATAAATTTAAGTAAGGAAATGATCTCCTACTATGCCAGGTGTGTATAAACGGTCTCTGCGCCTATTGCTCACCTCAAAAACGACCCCCGACCTGGATCAATTTTTGACACAAAATAAAAAACCGAGGACAGTTGTCCGCATCCGAATTTAACTATAGCATTGCTATAATAGCAAGCATTTCAAAAATACATTTTCGACGAATTAAGAATAATTTATAAAATATTTCTTGATGAGATTGTAGAGAATTTTTTCTGATCAATAATATCGGCATAATGTGATTTTTTGAATTTCGAGATAGCTCAATGGAGAGTAAAAGCAGCAATTAGTTTTATGCATTTAAAGGTTGATGTGATAACATTTTTTAAAAATAATCAATTTTTGACTTCCTCAGGGTTACGGACTACAATATCCCTTTTATCACACTGTGGTTAGAAATGCGTAGCCACAACGTTAAAATCACACGTTAAAAAGAGTAGTGGCTACGCATTCTAACCACAGTGTGATAAAGGGATATTGTAGTCCGTAACCCTGAGAAGTCAAAAATTGATTTATTTTTAAAAAATGTTATCACATCAACCTTTAAATGCATAAAACCTAATTGCTGCTTTTACTCTCCATTGAGCTATCTCGAAATTCAAAAATCACATTATGCCGATATTATTGATCAGAAAAAATTCTCTACAATCTCATCAAGAAATATTTTATAAATTTATCTTAATTCGTCGAAAATTATTTTTGAAAATTGCTTGCTATTATAGCAATGCTATAGTTAAATATAGGCAAAATGTAAAATTCTTTAGAAAACGGACTATTTTTCACGAACGCTGCATGCNATTTTTTTTCTCTCCCAGATAATCTTCGTGAATCTCTAAGCTAAATATTCATCAAAGGAATTATAATAATTTCTGTCAGATTTCTCCCAATCACTATTTTATGCACTTTTATTGCGCGCTATTACTATTCGCGCGCTATTACATATGCGTGTATAACATTGATTAGGCTAAAAATTGAAATATTGAAAAAGGAGCCGAAATCTTAACAATTATAATATTGAAATACTTTCATTTCGTGTAACTTTTTCCTGTGATTATTATTCTTCGTAATTTGAGACTATCCTATGTCTTGAATTGTAAATAAATAAATTATTTTTGCAAGCAAATCCGATATTCTACAATTGTAGAATTAGTTATTCGATAGTAATAAACTTTTTTTGCTTGCAATCAATTTATTATGTGCTGGATGGTCGGATACAAGAAAAATAATACCAAATTTGAGACCGTGGTCGAAAATAACTACTGCACCCACAATCCCCTTAAGTATGTGGGCAAATATATCTCAGCTTCACGTATAATACTTTTTGATACACCTATGTTGTAGAGAATTTTTGGCCAAGTTTTTTAACTTATAAGATTTTTTCACAAAAAAATCGGTTTTTCGGGGGTTGAAATTAAAAGTTAAATTAAGGGTGACGATAATTGAGATTTCTCAGATAACTTTTTTGATTGCCCTATTTTGTAGAGAATTTGTCACTGAGTTTGTTAACTACCAGGATTTTTTCTGA
>SCLH01001775.1:28285-73401 GCA_004367855.1 Oikopleura vanhoeffeni
ACAAGAAAAAGTGATGAGGAATGAATGAGGAGTAGGCTTTTTAGTGCTTTTAGAGACGTCTACTAAAAACCATTTTCTTAGCGTAGGTTGAGGTATCAGATGCTGTGAATAGTACTGGCACCTTCCTTAAGGGGTGGTCGTCGCATTTTAAGGGTTTTTAATAGCCAATTGTCGCAAAAGTACTAATCGTCGGACCAACTTTTACGTCTCGTTGATATATTTTAATAAAAATCTTGCATCCTAAAAAACAATCCAAATTGACGGATGAGTTGAACTTGGTTAACCACAGTATTTCTCACAAACAAGACATTTTAACAAAATTTGCAATATCTTGAACTTTTAAAACTAAAATCATTCAGATTTTATATATTCCTATTTTAACTCGTAGACTTTAGATATGAATCTGTACCCAGACTCGATTATGGCGACGCGTCGCCATACTTATAAATCGAGCCATATTAGCATAATTTCATTATCAACATACATTTTTCAATAGCTTAAAATAATATTCAGCCAATTTGCTATACAATTGAAAAAAAAATTAAACGAATTAAAAGGCATTTAATGAGGATAAAAAAACAAAAAATTGCGAAAATTACATCCAGTTAAACACAAAAGTGCAATTATAAGATAGAATTAAACCTTAATTTATATTTGAACCTACTTCATATGAAACTTCAAATGATTTTCTATCGCTCTGTCTTAAAGTAATTTTATGTTTTATACAAAATTCTTTAGTAAAATGACTCTTAAATTATTTTGGAATGTTATTTCTCGTGATAAGAAAGAGAAAGAGCGAAAAAGACACGCCTACGCATGAACCTCTCACTGATTCTTATGTAATCAGTATTTCAATTTTCGGGCTATCTTGTAATGGAATAGAAGTCTTGAAAAAAAATATAGTACTGATATACGGTAATTTGAAAAAGTCTTCAAATTACATAAAAATAACTTTGGGATGAACTTTTAACGTTTTTAAGACTTTTTTCTTATTAAACCAAAGTCCGAATAAAATCAGGTGACTAAATAAACTCCAGAAATAAGGTATAAATATGCTATAAGATCAAATCCTTATATGTCCAAAAAAACAAGATCACCGTGACGTGTTGGAATATTTTCAAAACTCTTAAATCAGGTGTTTATTGCCAAAAAAATTTGGCGGCGCATAATTTATTCACACTTTTTTGTTAACTTTATCAAACCTTATTTTCCTATTTGAAAGTTTACGGTGATCGTTTTTGCTGATGGTGGAGTCGAAAAAAGTCTTAAAACTTCTAAAGACTTTGTCATTTTTCAAAAAATGATTTGAGCAATTTTGGAAAAAAAACAGTACTATTTGGCCGACTTATTCTTGAGATATACGTGAACGTGATCATTTCGGGCTATAGTGAAATGAAAAAAGTTTTAGATTTTTTGCTGTTCGATCGAAGGTTTAATTTTGTGATTCAAAAATTTTGCAAAAAAAAAGTTTAACTGTAATACAAGTAAAAAATTCAAAAAAAAAAACGCACAAACGTCACTTTGTTTTCAAAGTTTACGATAACTTTAATAACTGATCTTGTCATAAATGATTTAGCGTCGTAAAATGCGATTGAATGGTGTATGGCGACGAGTCGCCATAAATCGAGTCTACGAGTTAATTGCCCCTGATCAATATTTTTGTGTTTAATTTCAAATAAAAGGTTCTAGAAAAATAAATAATAAGCTACTGTTTTTGGTCGACTATTTTATGAAATGCCTATCTTTTGATGTGAAAAGCCCGTAGGCGGGAATCATCAGTAAAAGTAAATTTTATACGAGTTTATGAAATTTTTCATTCTTTGATTTTTTCATTTATTTTTGCATTGACATCGGTTGGCTGATATTATGAAAATAAGTCTTAATTTGATATGTTTGCGACATAAGATTTTTTATTGCATATGTTTTTTTCCAAATTGGTTGCGCTTTGCAAAGTAAATGATATGAGAATATAGTTTACCAAAAATGTATAGTTCAAAATAATGTTTGAGAATTTATCTAGTTCATTCGTCTAGTCAATTTGTCTAGGCCACTTAGCTATGTTGGTGCCAAAACAGACCTTCTTCCAATTCCTAAATGTGATTTTGACGCAAAGTTTACTAAATTCCCAAAAATTTATCGATAATTGATGATTTTAATTTTCTTTCGAATAAGATAGCGTGGTTAAGATACCGTGTCTGGAGAAACCTCTCAAAACATACAAAAATAACTCAAATATTTTTATTACACGCCCTGAAATTCCTTGATAGTTTTTACTATTTGGCCCCTAAAAGTTTTTCAGATTACTAAATAAAGTGGCCAAAAATAACGTGGCACTATGTTTTATTCGGGACTCTTATGATATTACATCTAACTAACAAATGTAGAACTAGGCTGACCCAGCCCTAGATAATATGTTTTTGCAGACTTAAAAGATTTACTACATAATCCGTAGATTTATTATTTATGTAGAGTTTACATTTTTCACGTGATATGTTCAGTTCTGAAAAATGCTTAGATAAAATCTTAATTTTGAATAAGTTTTTATCAATGCGGATTTTTAGAAATTTCTGACTAAATTTGCAGTAAGAATAAGCCATAAACGTTTATTTGACTTACAAAAAACAAATTATCTATTTAGGGGCTTTATGGCATAAAATGACTTATAATTACTTTTTAGGAAAAAACAAATATAAACCAACTCACATGAATCATCTATGATTTAGTTTAAAATCAAAATAATCAAGTCGCCCGATATCTTGACACACATTTGTGTGTGGGTTTTAATTTTGCTTTCGAAGAGTCCAGCTTTAATGGTGACGGACGTACCACACGGGCGTTAATACGGGTTGATCCAATATGTTTATCGTTGAAAACCTTAATTCAACGCGATAAACATGTTAATATTTGTTTTAGCGTCGGATCTTGACCTTGATCGTATACAAATCATTAGAGATAAATGGTTGTTCGACTATTTTTCATCTTTTTCTGATATATAAAACGTAAGCGCAAAAATAATACCCATTTGAAGAACGTATGCTATTCAACATTTAATGTTGTAAAAAATAAAAATTTTGATTCGACTTGTTTTGCTGATGTCCGTTCACGGACCTTTTATAGCAAAAACATAGTTTTTCTAAAACGAAAATTTTTTATCGACGGGTTCAGTAAACTGAAGGCGTATTGTAAATATGAATTTTTCGAAAACGGGCAACGTTAACCAAAGTTTTTTAAAGAATCTCACAATTTTCAGGCCTTAAAATAAATACGGTCTAGCCGTGAAAACACTTTTAATTCTTATCGGCAATTAAATAATCTTTGTTTCATTAGAAAAAGTGACAAACGAATCGAAGAATTGGTTCAAACAGAACGCGAATACGTCAGAAGCCTCAACTACATAATCAACGTAAGCATCTATGTCAAAAAATATTTGGAAACCAATTTTCGTTTAAAAAATGCAACGTCTAACGGTTTTGATATTATCTAACTATACAAAAACTATTTATAAGGAATGAAACTAAACGGAGTAAATCATTGTTTCATCGCGGTTGTGATAGCCGGAACGATAGATTTTCGGCACGTTTGTATGTTTGGATGATAAATAAAAAGCGGTTTTATTAATTTTCAGAAAGTCTCGCGATTCAGCGAGTCATTTTAAGAAGCCATTTTTGTCGAAGAATTAAAAAAATTTCGGGATTAAATCCCTGGGATTTCTATTAGAAATTAACTCAACAAAAATTTGTGAAAATTCGACCGATTTTTAAAGTACAATTTAAAACTACGTTTTATTATGCTTCGGACCACATCTCTTTTTTCAATTTGCTTTCACAAACAATGCATGAAAATTTCAATAATTACTGAGAAAGTAAATTATTATGTGATACGGTTGGTAACCACAATTTGTCCCAGTTACCTTTAATTCCCTCAGTTTTTGAAAAAATATAGATTTCCAACAATTGAAAATAAAATGTTTTGCAAAGATACCTTTAGTTACCACAAATCGCCCCTGTTGTGTTTTTTAAATTATTTTTAAATGAAAGTATCAATTCGAGGTTTGATACTGAGTTCTAACATATATATAGTAATATATATAGTAACCACAATAAATTTATCTATATTCGCTTTTTCATTCTAATTAGTACGTTCGCATTTATCAAATATCGTTTTATCCGGCCATAAAAAATTCCTCATGTTTCCTTATCTATCATCTGTTACAAATAGTTCACATTAGAGACCAGAAAAGTTTAACACTGATGGAAATATTCAAGGATTTTATAGACAAAACAATTTGAAATAAAAGTTTATCATCGTTATTTTTAGAATTATGTACCTGAATTCGACCGTGCTGACATCCCTGCCTCTCTACGAGGTCATCGCTCGGCTTTATTTGGAAATTTGGAACGCCTACGCGATTTTCATCAGGATTTCCTCTTACCCGAACTTGAAAGCTCACAAGCTTTTCCTCATCGACTTGCCGGGATCTTTCTGCGATATGTAAGTGTTTTACAAGTTATAAGTACAGTTATCTTTCACGGTGAAACTGGATTTTGGAATTTGTTTTTTTCGTAATTTTTCTTAAACATGTTCGAATGTGGTGCCACTAAATTTTCTTGTTTTATTCTGAGATGAACAAAAAGACTTAATTAACCATCTTGTTTAATTAAAAAGCGAAAAAAAATTGCATTATCGAGGAGTGCGAGTAAAAGTATCCGAAATTTTCTCAATTTTGTTTGTTTTTTATTCAAGCAAATAATCATTATGAAAAAAGAACTTTATTAACAAAATTTATTTTTCCCATATTTTTTATAGCTGAAAATGTAAACTCCCGGTTACCGGAAGTAACCTCTTTAAATTTTGAATTCGATGGAAATTTATTTCCTTGCTAAAAAATCAGATTTTCGTTATAACATATGAGAAAATTTTATTTCATCAATTTCGCATCTAAAATAAATAAAATTTTCATGTTCTTTGAACTGTTTCCCAAACAAGTTTATCCATCCGTCAGGGAGTGAATTAAAACAAATCAAAGCTAGATTCCCGTCGGATAAAACCTTATTCCCAAAGGACTCTAAGTCCCGTAGATCGCTGTCTTTATTGGATTTCCCTAGATAAAAAATTTCTAACTAGATATTTTAGGAACAAGAGCTGGACATGTATGCGTTATACGTGAAAAACAAGCCAATTTCCGACAGTTTACTAGCCGAATCGGGTCAGTTCTTTACACAGAAGCAAAATGAGCTAAAGGATAAAATGGATTTGGCGTCGTATCTGCTGAAGCCAGTACAAAGACTGAGCAAATACGCCTTATTTTTAGACGGAATTGGGAAAACAATGAAACCCCATGAACGAGCAGATTTACAACGAGCTCAAAATCTAATTGAATTTCAGGTAATAGTCATTTTTATCTTTATTAGAACACTTTTTAGATTTTCCAGAAATTATTGAACCCTTTTAAAAGTAAAGACTTGGGATAAGGGACAAAATTGCGTAAAGACGCTCCAACAATTTTTTGCCTAGCTTTTGGCTTTCATAAAATTTATCTTTTTCCTTCATTGTTAAAAGTTAAGGAGGAAAGTCGTTTTTTCGACGGTTCCTACATATATAGATTTCCATAGCTTTATGCGAATTTCTTGAATTTGATTATCCACTCCCGAATTGACGGATTTCCTTTCCAAACATGAAAATTAAACGAGGCTAACTACCTAGTGGATAAGGTACCTGGTAGATAAAATAATCGCAAATTTCAAATCTAAGAAAAATTTCAAAAAGAGCCACTCAATCTTAAAATGGTGTTTGCTCGCGGGGAACTAGCTTGGAAGCACGGTTAATTTTATATCAAAAAATAAATGTTTGAAAATATATTTGCTACACGTGAGACGACTCAAGAACCACAACGGACTTAAAATTCAATTAAATTTCTTTGTAAAGACACCTTGACGTCGTAAATTACTATCGTATTCTAATTCGAACGTTTTGGAACAAATAAAATAATACACACCTTGATCATTCTCCCCTGAACTAATTTTAACAGCGGAATTGTATGTTGAAACAAGGAAAAATTTTGGCTATTGTTCTGCGTAATTAGTAACTCGTGGTTAGCGTGTGTTTGATAAATACATCAGGAAATACGTTGACGGACAGTTTGAAATTTTGCCAAATTTAACGTCATGGTAAGAACTTAATTTAACGCATTACAATTTAGCGAAAAACATGGTTATTTTCTTTAATGGTCTTTTTTAAATTTTGTTGTTAAAATGTAATTTTTGTGAAAAAATTTTATTTTTAGAACGCTCTCTTTGTTTGAAATTTATTGTAAAATTTTTTTTTGAAATAACCTAATTTTTTAAGAAAATCGTAGGCGGATTTTACGTAGAAATTAAATTTAAAGGTACTTGATGACGATAATAATTCGAAGTGACAGTTTCATATTTGACGCATTAAATGACAAGATTGTCAAAGAATGGATGTAAGATTTTCTATGCCAGATTTTGCGGCAGTAATTACCCAAATTTTCATTAATTGAACAAAGATTTTTTACAGCGTGAAACGACTATTTACAGAAATAAGTGGTGAATGTTTTGAACATAGGAAATAGTCAATTTCACGCAAATTTTTTCTGTAATTTCAGAGTTTAACATCAATCATTATTATTTTTTGAGTAAACCTGCCTTCAAATAATTGGCTTTAACTATATTCTGATTAAATAAAAATCGAAAATCATTAAAATTAAAGTTAAAACACCATTTTACAAACGTTTACTCAAATTATCTGACTCAAATTATTTGTTTTAATCGATTTGATCAAAAAACAATTTCATCTGTTCACTAAGAAATTCTTAGTAAGAATGTTAAGTTTTTACACGTATACTAGAATATTGCGTTGTTCTTCAAGCAGATAAAATTAAGTAAACCAAATTTAACTAAGTTTTTTAGCTCCGCCATGGAAATGACCTCTTAGCCATGGACTGTATAAAAGGTTGTGATATCGACCTTAAAGAATATGGAAAACTTCTTCGACAAAATGAATTTGTGGTTATTAATGGCCGGAAAAAGGCTCATAGAAGAATCTTCCTATTCGAAAATCTTTGCCTGTTTGCCAAGCCAAAAAAGACGACGCAGGGCGGAGATATTTATCAGTATAAACACAGTTGGATGGTAAGTACCTTAGTTGTTATAAAACTTTTTGGAAACAATGAACTAACCGTCTAAATTAACGGGTTTTATCAGTTAAGGGGGTTATGGGTGCCAATTTGTGTAATTGCTGGTTATCTTTTAACGGTCCATAACTTTTGTTTATGCAACCCTTAAAATTAAAGCTGTCTTAATTTTTTGTGAATATTTTTATGAAATAATCGTCCTTAAAAAAAATAATTAGTTTAAAATATTTTCAAGCCAATAAAATTTCTGAATGATTTATTTAATTATAAAATTGGATTTTTTTAGTTTATTTGGTCAGATTAATTAGCAGCATAAGATATAAAAAACAAATGTTCTATTAATCATAGTTTTTGATCTAGTAATGAAAATGAAATAATGAAAATTTTAATGATAAGGACTATTTTCTGAAAAATAATAATACCAAATATAATTGGTCGTTTAAATATATTTAATCAATCATTAATAATTATAATTAATTTATATTTTAATATCGAATTCTCATTATCAATTGTATTTTAATTTTTTTATAACAGAATAGTTTTTATTGACGTTTTTTTCGAAATAAATCTATTTTTAACTAAAAACATTAAAATATTTAATGTCTCAAAAACCACCAAAATTAATTGTTTTGACTTGAGGTTAAAAAACTTATTTATTCGTATGAAACCTGCTTGAAATTGCTCAACAGTTCCAATTAAATTGCTAGACTGATCTTTATTTCCCAGTGTTAAAGTTTTCTCAACTTCTAAATAATCCCTTTAAAAATAACCATTGCAACACTCAAAAAATATATTTTATAAAATTATTTTAGACTTCTGAAATGGGTTTAACCGCTCAGGTGTCCCGCGATCCCCTCAAATTTGAATTGTGGCTACGAAGAAGGAATCGAGAAGTGGTAAGTTCACTTTTGAAATTATTAAGTGTCAGTTAAAATGCATGAATTCAGACATTTTGTTTGAAATTTTAATTTTTAATTAGTTCATAAGTGTCCTAAATTTCAAATAAATTAATCTTCAAATTCTGACAAAAAACAGTGTGAAAACTTGAGCGAAATTTGATGATCTAAATGATCACTTTTTGAACTAATTTTTCATGCTCAATAAATCTGAAGGTCAAATTTGGCGATGTAAAAATTGTTTATCAATATTTTTAATCAGAAACTGCTAAAGCAGATCTTTATGCTCATTTAATTTTTTGAGACCAAATTATGAAATTTGGACATCTTGAACTCGATACCTTCTATTTTGATTATGAAAATCGTAAAAATTGATAACAAAATTTCCTGATAATAAATACAGAAGAAATCAAGATAATATTTTGGATTGGTTAAATCATAAAACATTTGCGACTCAAGATATTGTAAATTTTAAAATTCCCTAAACACCACCAAACTTGGACTGATTTGACTAAAATTTCTGATTAGTAAGGTAAGGTTTTTGAATTCTAGTATTCGCTGATTAGTCGATTTTAAATTGCGGTTTCAGTTGTTCTGATCAATCGATTTTTTCTCCACTTTACTTTACCAGAGTCCAAAAAGTTTTTGGCAAATCTGACCAAGTATTTGTTTTTAAAAATATTTCGCTCTTTGGCGACATGTAGATTTTGCGACAAGACTTAAATCTTAATATTTTTACCAAACAATATTTGTTTTGATAATAAATTGATTTAACGTAATACTTAGGTTACTTCCAAAAATCACACTTTTTCTTCCCAAATCATCATTGATATTTACATCAATTTGTTTTCTTGGCTTATTCCTTTTTCCTAGCTTTCCTATAAGTCATTTCTTAAATGTTCTCAGGGTTTTTGAGTTAATTTCGCAGTTTTTGGGTCTGTTTTCGCAGTTTTTAAACATTTATAACCTTCTCGTTTAGATAATTGTTCTGCCTAATACAAAATATGTGAAAGAACAGTGGATAAACGAAATTAATTCCCTTCTACTTTCGCAAGCGTCGCGATATCGAGGTAAGATTTTCATTTTGTAAACATGGTGGACATAACAGGTTCAAATAATTAACCTGTTGACGACAGGCGCTGATTTGTAAAAGTACAAATTGGAACGTTTTCATGATAAATTTTGTTATGGCGGACAATTAAGGGGGTAATGTGCTCAAATTAATTTTGCCGAAAATGTTCATCTTGATATCAGGATGAGCGTGGTTCATAATTTCAAGTTAGTATTTCGGAATTTTTTTAGACTGATTTAGTCTTAACAATTTTTTTTGAAGAAATCTTAAATTTGGATCTTTGAATTTTAAATCCTTTTTAAAAAAATCTGGAATATTTTCAGTGCTTTTAAAATATCCTTTTTAGAGTCGACAAGGGAGGAAATTCCGTGGTATCATCTTTTTTCTTTTTTTTCCCTATCCAATAACGAGAAAGTACAGTAAATGATTTTACGAAATCTTCTGACCTGTCGACTTTAA
Organism: Oikopleura vanhoeffeni; assembly: GCA_004367855.1. Lineage (NCBI taxonomy): Eukaryota > Metazoa > Chordata > Appendicularia > Copelata > Oikopleuridae > Oikopleura > Oikopleura vanhoeffeni. The sequence goes on from SCLH01001775.1 coordinate 37,866, forward strand.
AAAGATTATATCAGTAAGGCAAATTCTAGAATTTGCATTTTGATTTCTCTTTTGAGAAATTTTAACCTAAAAATTCATGAGATTAATAATTTTTAAGAGAGGAGTCGAAAATATTTTGTGATGTGTCTTATTTAAAATAAATAAAAAGTTACAAATAATTACCGTTCTGGAGGCCAGAATCTGGCCAGGTGAATTCGCCAAATTAAATTTTTTTTTGGAGCGGCGAATTTATTTTAGCGAATCAGTTTTTCAAGGTGATAAAATACATACTGCGTCTTGTATCAAAACCGCATTATCAAATGTTGTACAGTTATGTACCAAAATAACTGCGTTATTTTTCTCAATTTTTTAGTAAATACACCTTTCTTTATTTGTTTTGACAGTCGTATCAAAGCAAAACTAATATTTTTATATTGAAATTTCTCATTTTAATCCAATTTTTAGATCTGCGTATGAAAGAACTGGCTGACCTCGGAGTTGGATCAAAACCGTTTTTTGACATTGAAGGAGTTGACACAATCACAGATCGTTCTGTGAATTTGAACAGTAAGTTGTCCTTTATTTTATCAACAAATTAACTCTCATTTTGAATGGCTCTGGTGATTTTATTTCTTCGAAAATCTAAATTTTAATTAAGGTTTTCGATAATTTAATCAATTCTATATTAGTTAATTAAAAAACTATATCAGTTTTGAACATTTATCAGTTATAACATTATTTCAGTCAGAACTGTTTTTGCACAATTTTTTTTTTGTCAGTTTTTATTTCAAAAATTATCTGGTCTACTGGCTAACTGATTAAACTGCTTATAACAAAAAATTTATTTTCCTTTACGTGAAATACCGATGTTACTCCAACCAAAGTGACCATCTATTGTATGAAGGGTGTTCAAACTGATTATATTTTGGCTAATGGAAACGATTTATCCAATAATTTGAGTGGAAAATTTTTTCCGAATCGGACCATTTTTCCCAATTTTTTTTGAGATAACCGATTTTAAAAGAAATTTTTCAAAAAATACTGACAACTTTATAACACAATTTTAGATGTAAAAACTCGATTCCGAAACTCTGTTGCTGGCTCAGAATTCTCTCCGCGATGTTCTTCGTCTCTCAGCGGCTCCTGGAGTGCCGGATATTTAAAAAGACGTCCGAATTCACTGGTTTCATCAGCATCGAGTTCAGACTCCTCGCCTCTGATAAACACGCTTAATCTACACACATCAGTGTCTCAAAACTATTCACAACATATGGTAAATATCAATTTTTAACTCTTAACAAATATGTAGAAAAAAAGTTATTTCGAAACAACTCAAAATTTTTAGAACAAACTGCTTGAAGTAAATCATGTTTCACGAAAGTGTTATACCTTAAAATTTACAATAAACTCTGAAAATTAACACAAAATTTCTAAAAAAAACTTTCAAAAAAGTGTGATTTACAGGTAGATAACACGTTTTTTGCATGTGTAAAACTGGATCGAAAAAACCTCAAAATCATGTTTTTTCACAACTTTATCTAAACATAACTTTTTTAGCCAAATATCTTTGCAAACGATCGGTCGATCCCAAGTAGAACAGATTCCCTAAACTATCCCGCTACGAACCTTTGCAGCTTGCAAGAAGACGAATCAGATTTAGACGAGCCGAAAAAAATTAATTCATATCGTCAATATGAAACTACTGTAAGTACAATCTGTCTGCTTATTTTACTGAGATTATTTCTGATATCTTAAATTTCAGGAAGCGAAAAACACGAAATTCTTGTGATTTTCAAATCTTTTTTATTGAAGACAAAAAACAAAACTTATTTACACACATAAATTAAATTTTTATATTGATAATCAGCACACAAAGTTGCTTTGAAAACTTAGTCAAATAAACGCTTCTGATTAGTTTAAATTGTAACCAATCATAATCTTTACAATGTTTTCGATGTAAGTTTATAAATTTGAGCTAAGGCTTAAAAACATTGAAGAATTAATTTAGTTTGAATTCCTTCTTTGAATTTTACGTCTTGTATACTAGGGTGTTACAGGTTTTTCAGCATTTGAATTTTACGATGTTTATAAAAAAATGAAAAGTACAATTTGTTCAGAATTTTTCAGAGACCAAGAAAATTTTTTCGAAAATTTCAAAAATCCGGGCTTCTCATTGGTCGGAAATCGACTTGATCAAACTGAAAAACAATGGTTTCGGGACTGTTCTCCTAAATCTAAAAGATTCCGATAAACTATATTATTATTTTTTAGGCCCATTATTTTGGAAGATATCGGCATTTTAAATTTCAAAAAATGCCATTTTTTGAGAAATTTACGACATTTTTGCATAAATCGTCAAAAATCGGCTTGCGAAAATTGTGGCGACTATAACTAAAAGATAGTTCTCGTAAAGGCGCACACATTACATTTAAAAAGTGAAAAAAAATTGGGACGAGGTCGATATCCTTCAAGCAAAATGTCAGAATTTTTGAAGCTTTTTAGCTATTTTTAATATTCTTTATGAACATATCTCTAAGAATATACTATTAATCGTCAAAAATTAAATAATATTAGTTATCACTGCAACGAGACAAAAATTTTAAGCATAAAATCGTCATATTTCAAAAACATTTCGAATTTTTCAAAATCCTGGCTTCTAATTGGTCGATTATGATTTTTTTGATATATTGACTTAGAACTGTTAAATGTTAATACAAATTGTTCATTAAGTTTAACTGATACTAAATATGATCTCATAGGGGACGATTTATAATAAATTCATAGAGAAATTTCGATTTGAAATTTTGAATTTTAGTGATGACTCATATTTTTTGTCGAAAGCCAAAGTAAAAAACTTCGATATGAAAGACGTCCCAATTAATTTATATTTGTTAATCATAAGCTAAGTACGTAAGAGATCAGGCTAAAAAATGTTTAACATGTGACAATTTCCGCAGAACGGTTTTCTAATAATATTTTCGCAGTTCATCGATTTTGCGTAGGCGGAATGAGAATTTCCTGATTTAAAATGCTATTTTCGTACAGAAATATTGATTTTTGGAATTCGGCTGGAGTTCCGTTCCGAAAAGGATATGAAAGAAAATTATCCTCATCCTCGAAATAACCCCGTTGTCAACTCAATAAAAAATCCAAGGAGGTCGAGAATAACCTGTAACAGCCTATTGTATACTGATTAAAATTTTAAATTGTTTGAATATCCTTATTTTAAGAATTTTTCTTATAGTTCTCAAATTTTTTGAACAAATTTGATTTTTTTTAAAGAAATTCACATTTAATAGATTTTCAGATTTATTTGCTGGAGAAAATTTTCTTTAGAAAAAATTTTAGGTTTTTTCGTTAATTTCTGTGTTTCTTGAAATTTTAAATATTTTTGAGAATATGTACATTTTGATAAAATTTTAAAATTTCCCCATTAATTCAAAATTCTAATGTTTTACTTTAGGTATAAATAAATCTCCACAACCGTTTATTTGGCACCAAAACTCCTCAATTTCCGCTACGACAAAGTCCTAAATTAATATGGAATAAATATGGAGCAAACTTATCGAAAAGGCTTCTCCCTTGAAATTGGGGACATCTTCCCAGTCGATTTCGATACGCGAAAAGCGCAAATAAGTGAACTTATATATTGAAGAAAAAAAATTGTACAAAAAAAGACTCTTTATTTATGATCACTAATACTATTTTCCATTCCAAATCCTCTCTTGTGAATGCACATATTTGTGTGTGCACCAAATGTGTGCACGGAATGACTGTGCAATCATTCAGACTGTGACAATCAAGTTCACTATTCAGTAATAATCTTCCTCTATGTCCTCTATATTAAAAAGAGTTAGCTAGAAATTTTAAAAATGTATTTTTTCGAAGAAATTGAAAAAATTTAGTATTTTGAGATTAAAGAGAAAATTTAAAAATTCTTTCAGATCACGGGCTTCCATCCCATATTTCAATCAGAAAATTCTAATTATAGTTTGTAAATATAATAAAACATTCTGAAGTCACTTTTAATTATAAACTATTTGTTACGTTGATTTTTCTAATCAAAATATTTAACTTAAAAAATGATTGGAAAATTGAAAAAATATAAACAGTTTAAATTTTTTCTAAAATATCTAGAATTTTTCCAAAAAATAAAAATATTTCAAACATTCCAGAAATTTTGAAAAAATTTTTTTCATTCTCATCAAAATAGTTTCACTTTCAAAGTTTTAAAAATTCTTTCATTTTATGAAAAAAAATCAAAATAATAAAAATTTATATAACTTTTACGAAAAATAATGAAAATTTTAATTTTTCTTTGAAACAAATTAACCAAACTTGCAACAAAATCTGAAATTTCTTCAATTTTTTCTGAAACAATATTGTTTTCAAATAACTATCTACTATAAAGAACCAAGTGTCACGATTGTGACATCTCGAGACCCCTTTCGGCCTTTGACCGGTTTAGCCGGTTTAGACCGGAAGAAATGGCGCTTCTACGCTGTAAATAGCCCCGAAGATGATTTTTGAAACATCTTCAGATTAAAACCTAAATGACAAATTTATTCTCTCAATAAATAAACTACTGAGCCTGAAAAATATTTGTTGTTTTACTATTTTATTTATTAATGTTTGATGGTGAAACGGTTTGCAGTACAGAAATATGAGAAAGAAGTGGAGAAATAAATTATTGGCTGGCAAATTTAAAAAACGTTTGTATTGAATTTTTCGGAGTATTAAATTAATAAATTTAGAGTCACGTGTATGGAAAAATATATTATACATAAGGTCATACCCAGGATTAAAATCGACTTTGAAACCAACAATTACATTAGCATATGAAAAAAAGTGTCTAATACAGAATTTCCCGCCCAAAATGGTCTTTTAAATCAAAAATTGCGGTAAAAGTACCCAAAAGGTCGCATCGCATTCTTTCGCAAACGTGAAACTTGCCCATAAGATAGCCCGTAAAATTGACCCATCAATGTCAATTTGCATTTTAAGCGGTTCCGCCTACGTATTTTTAATCGAAATTCCTTCAAAATGACCTAAAAAGTGGCTGACAAAGACAAAAAACAGCTTTTCAATACTCAAATTGTGACCACTAGGTGTCTCAAAAAAAAATTTAATGGTTGGAATCATGTTTTGAGAACGTTTAACTCCGTAAACTTAAAGAATCAGTGCTGAGGGGTTTGGTTTTGAATATATAGGTCTCCTGGGTATGACCCTCATTATACAGTATAAATTTTATGGTATAAACATATTTATTATATCTTTAATAATCATGAAAACCTTAATTTTCTGATATCCTTTCTGAGCAAAAGTGGCGCTTAGTAGTAAATAAGGTGTTCATCAGGCTTCCGAAAGGGGATAGGGATAGACGTTTCTCCATCATACTAAAATATCTGCTCGGAAAAAAACCGAGCGGATCCGATCAAACCGATCAGATCGGTTTTTTCCGATCCGATCACATTTTTTGCAGCTCGGTTTTTTCCGATCCGATCAGCAAATTTTGTAATGTGCTTCCGATCCGATCCGATCACATTTTTCGTCCGATCTGATCGGATATGTGATTAGATCGGATAATTTTTGCGCACCGGGAAGCTTGAAAGTCAAACTAAAATGTTTTGTGAGTATTTTTTGACTTCATTGGACTCATCGTAACCAGGGGTCGGCACATTCGAAAAAATATCGCCCGAAATTTCCGATCCGATCAGCAGAATCTGCGCGGATGCCCTTTCCCGCTCAAAGAGGATAGAGATGGGATAGGGATGAAAATTCCAGGGATAGTTTTAACCCCCTTATCCTTTTTTATCTCTTTTTCTGTCCCCTGGCTAATCCATTTTATATCCCTCTTTTTATAATCAAAATCGAAGAAAATTTCAAACTTCACATCGTTTACATCTTAGCTTTTCGAAACAATCGATCCGATTAAGTTTTAAGATGGCTCAAAATTATCACAAATATTCAGAGAAAAAATTGCTCCGAATCGGACCATTTTTCATTTTCTTTTGCAAAATTGTTTTGAGGCTTAAAGTTTGAGCTATCTAGGATTTTTATCGGAGAACTTGACCGGGAGAGTCGTTTCCAAAACTCAAAATATAAACAGTGTGGACACCTTATTCACAATTGAGAAGAAAGAAAAAAAAAGATATACTGGGTTTAATAAGAAGTTTTAAAAAAGGACATTTAAGTTTAAGGGGGTAGCAGCGATGTGGGGCAAATGGCGTCAATTTAATTTAACCCGAAAATAATTAGTTGGTTTATTTTTTGTGCTTATTATGTTAGCTGAACCACATAAATGTGTATCAGTCCTCATAAAAATCATTTTTATCTATTTAAGGAACGATCTGAGTTCAAACTTTTATTGTATAATATCCGTAAAATTTCGAAAAATCAAGGCATTATGAAAATTTTAATCATTTTCGAACCAAAATTTTTCTGATTTTTTTCATAAAAATCTTGAATAAAAACAAAAAAATAGTCACTTTATACTTTTTTCATGCATGTTACATATTTTCTGACTGCTGTTTGAAAAAATCATGAAATGTTTTTTGTCATTTTGTTGTCGATCCGTTAGAAATATTATGAAAATTTCCGCAATCAATGTCAAAAATTTAATTATGTAGTTTTTTGAAATCGCTGTAAAATCAAGCCGAATCACTTGTGAATTTCTGGTATCTATTTGGTTTCCGTATTTCAACCGATGCAAGGTCAAGTGAATATCGTTTCTGAACTTCTGATAAATTTCACACACTTGCTTAAGGAACCGGTTTGTGCCATTTAGCACGCAATTTATAAAAATTTATTTTCCTCAAAAATCTCAATTAAATTTCGGGTGTTATAAGCTACTTTATTTGAAAGGTCAGGACATTTTTCAATATTTAATCGCAATTGAAGATCAATTTTTGTCCTAAAAAGCTGTTTTATCATTTTTCATGAAAAAAAACTTCCATATTGAAGAAATTTCTTCATGTGGATAATTATTCTCCCACTATTAGTGCATAAACCCGACAAAGTCTGAGTTTATAAATATTGCTTTCAAAAAAAATTCTCACATCGGGTCAATGGAAATGAGTCATAATGAAAAGTGGTTTTATGTTTTACAGATACTAAGTATGTTAAAAGTAAAAATATGAACTTTGCAAGTATGGACACTTTCCTTTTAGATAAAAAATAATATAAAAATTTTTCACATTTTTTTCTTTCAAAAATCGCTCCGAAAAAATGTACCAATCTGCCACATCGCTACTACCCCCTTAATGATTAAACATTCAAGCCACTTAATTTTTGAAGAAATTTCGAGAAATACTATCTCGCTAGCTGAATCTCACCTTTTTCACAGGTTTATCAGGCCATGCAGAATAGTGGGGAATATTTGCACAGTTATTTACAATATTTTGATCATATGAATTGAGTGAATCTACATCTGATTGTTTGAACAAATCTTGGAGCCCATCTGATATATTTGGTGGGACTTGTTTATATTCTATTTCGAGAAACTCTCTTGTTTCTCTTGGACCGATCATATTCTGAAAACATAAATTAATTGATTGTTGTTTTGAAATAAAATGTTTTGACGTGGGAAATTTCACCAACTAATGAGCGCGTTCGATTATTTAGCCTATTGTTGCGATAAGAACAACAAGCAGTTTTACTTATTTAACTTTTTTTTTATTTTTCATTATCATGGATTATTGAAAATATAATTTCTGTTTATACTCGTTTTTCAGTTAATGAATAATTCAGTTTTAATTGAATAATTCAATTTGAATTGCATTAGATACAAATATTTTATTTAATAATAAAAATGATGTAACATTGTTGCATTTGGCTTTTTTTATGATGACTGAATCAGTCAGACTGATATTTTCGAAAATATAACAATCAACCATTAATAATCAACTGTACGGAGTCCGTACTACGGACACATTTTAAATCGAGACTTTATATTTCACCTGAGATCTCAGTTTTTCTTTCAAAGCATATTCTTCGGGAGAATCTTCTCCAAGAATCGTTTCAGGCTTTTTGGCATGCTCCTCAAACCGCGCAAGTATCAAGACAACGTCAGTTATTCCTGGATAAGTCATGTAATAACCAGTTTCTGGATAATCAACAAAGGAATCATCGGTTTGTGGGCAGAAATTAAAACAATTGCAACCAAATTCAAGAAATGGCCATGCCTGAATTAAATGAATGTCAAATCAAAGTTTTAGTAACAATTTGAAATAAAGAATTTTAAAAGTAAAAAAGGGTACGAATTAATTGGCTCATCTTGTATACATTTTTTTCTGGTCATTTTAAGGCACAGAATGATTTAAAGGTAAAATTTTCATGATTAACTTTATCAAGGGTTTATATTTGCACATAAAAAGCTAGCGCACTTTTACACGATTCGATAGGGTTCAGCTAATTTTGCTCTCTAGCACCCTCAATATGCATAATTAACCCATGGTTGTTGATACCGTCACCAGAAAGTCGACTAAGAGAAATCTTTCGGTGGTATTTCAAATCAATTGCTTAACTCTCTTTAAATCATATCAATGTATTTTGCTCTCAACCACCCTGAGCGTACATAATTGACCAATGGTTTATGACCGGTTTATTAGAAAGTCGGCCTTGAAAATCATTTGCTGGTATTTCCAGAGGAATTCAATGACCTCGAAATTGACCTTCAACTTTGACCGTTCATTGTGGTTGCCCGGGTGGTCATTTGGTCCTAAATCAAAAAACTCCAAACGGAATTGGAAGCTTTATCTACTGCTAGCAGAAAAAAAGTGCGCTAGCTTCTTATTTGCAAGTTTTACCACTGGATAAAGTCAGTCATGAAAATTTGACCTTAAAATAATTTCTTTCAAAAAATTTCAAAACCAAAAAAATCCTTGGTTTTGAAATGACCAGAAAAAATTCTCTTCAAAATGAGCCAATAAAATCTTTTCACATTTTTTACTTTTGAAATTCCATTTGTTTAATCGTCCATGTTCTCAAGTTGATCACAAATTCCTCAGTTATTTTAAATATATAATTTTTGAAAAGCACCAAACTTAAAATGAAATTTCAAATTTTGGTGATTGATCAAAAACACAGGTCCAAAACCTTTTTTGTAATTTATTTTCAGTTGGAATTCTCACTTGGAAATAAATAATTTCATCAAAATGCCCTATAGCATTTTTGATTCGATACAAATGAATAAACGCAAAAGTGCTATTACAGTGAATCTTATTTTATAAATGTGATGTTAATTCAAATACATAATTTGTTAGCTGTCGGGGCTGTTCGCGGTCAAAATCAACTTTCGAATTTGAATTCAGAGGTAGTTTAATTTGATCACTTGGGTCAACTCTAGGGAATCATATTTAACTTAATTTCAATAAATTCAGATGAACCAAATTCAGGGTTAATCATTCTAATTAGTTGAAGTTTGGGAAAAATTCTAAATAAAATGTGCTCATTTCTTCTTAGTTAATACATTAAAGCTAATTAGAAAACAATTATGACCAGAAATTTGGTAAATTTTGTAAAAAAGACCTTCAAGCTAAAAAAAATGTATCCAAATTTTACAATATTTAACTTGAACAAATAGAAAACTTGAAGGACCTGTACAGTTTAGTATTTAAAGAGCCGAACCTTAATTTGCTTCCAATTTGATTTCCGACGATCCTGTGGTCAAAATTAAAGAAAACGGCATTAAGGGGTCGGTGCATTTTGAGATTTGCACTTTATCAATTTTTTTTTCTTGATGGGAAACTTTTTGCCACTTCAAAATTTTCGGATGAAAACTTTTTCGAACGAAAGTTGCCACTTTTGAGCTTACTTTGCATTATCAGATTTTTCAGATCGATTTTGTTCACGTTATAAATCTTCTTTTGAAAAAAACACTCAAAAAACGCGCGTTTGCCATCAAAGGTGTCTAAAATGAAGTCAATTTTTTTTTATTAATAAGAATCCGTAAAAAACAGTTTGGATCAGCATTTAAAATGTAATTTGTTTATTTTTATGCGATTTCTACGTCAAAATAAAAAATTTCAATTTTTGAAATAAGACGAAAAAATCCGAAATTTTAGCACATCGAAAAAAATATTTTTTATTTCATGAGTGTAATGAAATAAATTTTACGTAGTGGATGGGACGGCTTACCAATTTGGCAAGTTAAGGTGACGGAATTTTTTTTAAATTTTAGATAAAAAGGGCTTCGATGAATTTCTCCCTAACCGTAGTTTCGTTGCGAAATTATGATTCAGAGTATAAACAAGAGCGAAGAAACAAAACGAGGACATATTTCAACAAAGTTAAAGGTGGCATTCTTGATATTTTCAGCAGGTCATGCCAGAAAAATAAGTTTGAAAATTTTTGAACAAGAAATGCGGAAAATTTTTAAAATATTTCCAATTATTTTTGAGGAAAAATCACAAAACCATGTCATATGATTTTTCAAATAGCATGTAAAAAGAATGTGGTCACGTACGCGAAAAGTGAAAGTGGCCATTTTGGAGAGTGTTTTTCGTTGATTCGAAACAAATATTGAAGAGAAAATCTAAACTCAAAATAAGACATTTTTTAATAATATTCAGTGTTTTTGAGACATAAAATTATTATATTTTTTCTATCAAAGATAGTTTTTATTGACGTTTTGGCTTCACAGCCATTATCGGATATGAGACAGGAGTGCACAGAATTCGAAAGTTGATTTATTTAACGCGCGAAATCAGTTTACAATATTTTGCGAAATTACTTATTTGAATTCAGAAAAGGTGCATTTTTCGCAAACCTAAGTAATCGAGCCTCAGATGAAGTACTTAGTTTTTTAATAATGTTCGGAACTTTTTTCGAAAATATCTCAGAATTTGTCGAATTCGAAAAGTTTAATTCGAACTAAAAATTTTCTTAAAAAGCATTAACTCAAAAATTATTTCTGTGGTCAATATTATATTTTCAGGAAATTTTTAAAGCCAAGAACCTTACAATTTATTATATTTTTTGATTGATACCCATATCCTTTATCCAACCAAAGTGAATCGTGAAAATGAAGGTGATCTCTATAGCGCTTATACGAATCCCACTAGTGTCAAAACCTACGCCGCTCTATTAGCCGGGTAGTTGATCGGCTGATGTAACGCACGAATAAATTTTGGAGTTCCCTATATCAAGCACCCTTGCCTATTATTAGACCCGATACAATCACTAAGATAACATTAGTGGGGCTCCAACACGCGCTATAGAGACCACCACCATTTGCAAGATTCACTACGGTTAAAAAAGGATATAACTAATATCATATATAAGGCTGTTTATGGTAACCTGATAAATTGAAATTAAAAAAAAAATTTCAGAAATCTTGAAGTTTTGGAATTTTGAAAAAAAATATATTCTGCGGTTTTTAAATATACCCGAAATTTTAGGCTTGACAAATAATGCCGAAGTGATGATCTTGTTGCCAAAAATTATAAAATAAAAAATTGAAAATCGCTAAAATTAATGCATAACGGATTAAGTAATTTGGCTTTCAATTACCTTTCTAAATAAGAAAACAAGAGATATAACTCCTATCGAAAGTACTGGAAGTGCAGCCAATAAAGCCCATTCCATGTCATTTATACAGCCTTTTAAGAATGGATCTGGGTCAGCAGTAATTGTAATTGCTTCTTGTCCAACTTTTACTTGTGTAAAAACACATTCTCCATGTCTAGGCCTGAACCAATCTTTTAGGATGGATGTGTCCAGAAACTCGATTATATATTTTTCGTATTCGTTGTCCTTCGGTTCTGTTATCATTTTGGTACCGTTGAAGCCTTAGTTTATGATCAAAAATGTATTTCATCGTTTATAAGTTATTGAACTGGTCTTTTTAAGGACTATAAGTTTAAGGTGGTCGGTGCATTTTGACAAATTTGCACTTTTCTATTTTTTTTTCTCTTGATGGGAAACTTTTGCCACTTCAAAATTTTTGGATAGAAACGTTGCCATTTTTGAGCTTACTTTGTATGATCTGATTTTTTCAGATCGATTATTTTACTTTATAAATCGTCTTTTGAAAAAACACTGAAAAACGCGTGTTTGCTATCAAAGATGTTCAAATTACAGTAAAATTAATTTTTGTTTTATTAGGAGCTCTAAAAAACAGTCTCGACCACCGTTGAAAATTTATTTAATTTAAATTTATACGATTTTTACGTCAAAATCGAAAATTAAATTTTTGAAAAAAGACGAAAAAACGGAAATTTTAGCACATCGAAAGAAATATTTTTATTCATGAGTTTAATTTAATTATTTTTACATGGTGGAGGTCTCGGCTTACCAATTTGGCAAGTTTGAGTGTGATAAATTTTTTTTAATTCTGAATAAAAGAGGGCTTTGATGGATTTCTGTCAAACCGAAGTTTCGTTTCAGAAATTATGATTCATAGTATACAGCCTGGGTGTTTTTAATTGTCACTTTTTTTTCGTCCGGTGGGTAGACAGCATTTTGCGGACGAAAAAAAAGTGACAAAAAAACAAAGGTTTTTTGTCACTTTTTTTTTATCCGGATAAAAAAAAAGTGACAATGCGACGCAAAAAAAAGGTGACAATTTGCGGACGAAAAAAAAGTGACAATTTCGCGGACGAAAAAAAAAGTGACAATGTAGTCATAACTTTAAAAATGTTTTCCAGAAAGTGCACAAAACGCTTTCCTAAAAACTGGCTAATCTCACAGTTGTATTTTATGTCTTGTTCCCAAATAACTTTCCTGGAAGTGAAAACATAGGAGAATAATCCTAATAAATCAACTCCCCGTATAACTGGGACCAAACATTTGGAAAAAAAAATTCAATATTTGTGAACCGAATGAAATTTTTGAAGTTTTAGGGGTCAAATTGAAACAAACGTTATTGTTCTACTTATCGGGGCTGGGCGTTCGTAATTTTTTGAGTCCTTGAAAATAATTTATGATACATTAATACGCGTTATGACTAAAGTTGACCCAAGAATCTCATGGTGGCAATTATTTTTTTCAAAACAATCCAGAACAAAATCTAGAATTTTCAAAAATTCAAATATTTTCACCTTTAACCCGCAAAAAACTGTATTCTACCTTGAATGAAAATTTTTTTATTGGTTAATATGACCCCCAAAACGATGCGTGAAATTAAAATTATCGAAAATGTCTAAATCGAATTCTAGAAATTTCAATTATTTTTAAGCAAAAATGTTAAACCTAATTATCAATTTGACGCTGATTGGTTCAAATTTTGATTAGCTGTAAGCAGATTTTTTGATCATGAACTCTCATTTTTAATTTGGTGGTACTTTTGCTGATCAGACGACCTTTTATCGGACGTTTCATTTACTCGGTTTACTCAAAGTCAATTTTCTAGAATTCCAGAATGAAAATAGATAATTCAGCTCCAATCAGATTGACGACATTATATTCATCTAACTTAGTCGAAAAAACGACTATATCGAAACATTCGTCTAAAAGAAAGATAGAGTTGAAATGGAAAAACCTGGAAAAATCGGCATGCAAGTGAGATTCTAGAATAAAAAATGTCAAAATTGGAAAATTCCTTCTCATCACATTTTTAATCTCCATTATCCGCTACTAGTTAAATTTTTGGACCGCTTCGTATGTGGGGTCTAAAAGAAAGATAGATTAAAAAAAAACTGTAAATTTCTAGAATAGACTCACCACACTGGTGGTGATGTAACAATGTTAAGGGGAGAATCTGTCTGAATAAATAAAGGCCTTAGAGGCATCAAAAATGCTCCAAATTGATACGAGGTGATAATTAAGTGCTACTAAGAACCCAACATCAAAATTTTTTTTCGAGAATTTCCGCATTTTTCGATTTTTTCTAAGTATTTTTTAAAGATGAAGTTAAAAAATAACGTTTGCCTCGAATTTGACACTAAAAACTTCAAAAATACACCATTGACGTAAGCCAACTTTCTCAATTCAGTGTTTACTGCTTTCCTTTCTGACTCTTCGAAAAAATCGAAGCCGTTTTTTTTCGGAAATTTTTTGGAAAATGACCAAAAAAATCATATTCAAAGTTCTAGCTAGAAATTGCCAAAAAAGCCCTCGAGAACTCTCTACATAGTTCTTTAGGTGAATTACTTGATAATATCTTAATTGAATACCTCGAGAGATTAGATTTTTGAAGTCTGAAATTGCGAAAAAACCCTCCGTCGGTTATTCTGGGCGTTCTAACGATTGTTCAGATCAAACAAACTCAACGTGACTGTGAAAATTGGATACAAGAAATTACATTTCGAAGTCCACCTTGTTACTACGTACCTATAGGGTATAGGTCAACCTCGTGAGTACTTAGCCAAAAAGGGATAGATCCAAATAAGCATTTATTAGCTTTTATAGAAATCACGACCAATCGAACCCCTGAATGAATCGTTAGGCAGACCTAATAAACGAGTACCTCAGATACCTGAATTAAGTACCAGATACCATACAAAATAAAATTTCGATTCATGGATGTGCTTTCAAAACATACGNTCAAATCTGCCAGATATACCCCCTTAAGTTTAAGATATGGAATCGTTAGGCGAAGGCTAGACCTATAAACGAGTATCCTCAGATTTTTCACAACTGCCCTAGAATTATTATGAGACGGGATTGAAAGGTACCAGATTACGACGCCCACCACTTTAATTTTGAAATAATAGTCAGAAAAAATTCAAAAATTTCGATTTTTTTTTTGTTCTTATTTGGGTTTTTGTGCTTTCAAAACATAAACGATTGATTTGGTGCATTTTTATGACATTATAACTGCAGAAATGTGGGGACCGGGATACCCTTAACGGAAATTTGAAAAAAAACGGGTTTCTGATTGGCTCAAATTATTTTTCTGAAATTGTCACTTTTTTTTCGTCGGACGAAAAAAAAAGTGACAAAAAGTCACGTGACACAAATTAGTCATCTGTTATGCCCAAATTCAGCAGTAATTCAATCTCGCTGTCTACCCACCGGACGAAAAAAAAGTGACAATTAAAAAAAACTCAGGCTGTATACAAGAGCAAAGAAACAAAACGAGAACATATTTGAATATAGTGAAAGTAGCCATCCACGATATTTTCAGCTAAGGATTCCATAAAAATAAGTTTGAAAATTTTTGAACAAGAAATGAGGAAAACTTTAAGAATATTTCCAAATAGTTTCGACCGAGAATCCCAAAAAAATGTCATATGATTTTTTAAATAGCATATAAAAAATATGTGGTCATCTACGCGAAAAGTTAAGAAAATACTGTAACATAAATTTGAAGAAAAAATGAGGTATATTTTTATAATGTTCGGAAGTTTTTACAAAAATTTCTCATAATTTGTCGAATTCGAAAAGTTTAATTCGAACTCAAAATTTTCTTAACCCCCACCTGCACGAGCGTGTTTCAGGACACAGAGATCAAAAATATTTTGAGGAAGTGTCATTTTGGCCGGCGGAATATCGGGACAGACCCCCGATGGTACCCCTTATTTTAATTTCAAGAATTTTGGTGAGTTTTAGAAATTTTTCATCAGACTGGAAATGCATTATTGGGATGCAATTTTTTGTTTAATGCAGTTAAAACAGTTCTGAAACAAGATAATGATCTACAAATATACTTACTCGAGTGACTTTTGAAGGGGAAAACTTTGGCATTATTAATTTCGACACTTGGCGCCACCTGGTGGTAAAAAGAGCTATTTCGCTTTATTTGAGAAATTGCTATATTTTGATCACGTGACGACCAAAAAATTTTTTCGTGATTTTTTTCCATTTTACCATTAACCTCCAAGAAATTTCGGAACAACTCACCCTTTATTTATATTAGTCGATATTAATGATGGACAATCTAACTATGTGTGTTTTCCGAAACATTCTCGTGCAGGTTGGGATTAAGGGGATTGTGGGTGCTTCCAGCAATGTGCTTGGGAGAAATAAGCCCTTTTTAAAATTCAAATATATTTGGTGAGAATTAAGTGGACATCTATGTTTTTAATTGCACAGTGTAGTTCGTAACCTTGAAATGTATAAAATTGATAAATTTCTAGAAAATATAAAAAACCAACCGCTAAATGCATAAAACCTAATTGCTGCTGTTACTCTCAATTGATCTATTTCGTGATATCCACGTATCCGAAATTCACAAAATCCCAATTTTATTTGTCAGAAAAAAATCCTCTACAATCGCATCTAATAAAATTTTATAAATTCATCCTAATTCGCCAAAAATTTTACTTGAAAATTTTTCTTGAAAATTTCTTGCTACAGTTAAATATAGGCAAAATGTAAATTTTTTTAGGAAACGAACTATTACTCACGAACGCTACATGCGAATTTTTTCTCTTGTGCAGATAATCTTCTCAAATTTTTGAGCTAAATTTCCATCAGGAAAAATTTAAATAATTTTTGTCAGAATTCTAGAAATCACTATTTTATGCAGATCTACTGCGTGCCATCATTACATTGATGAGGCTGAAAAATGAAATATTTAAAAAGGGGCACAAATCTTAACAATTATGATATTGAAATACTTTCATTTGGGGTTATTTTTTGCTGTTATTATTCTTTGTAATTTGAGACTATCCTATGTCTAAAATTTTCAATAAATTAAATATTTTTGCAAGCAAATCCCATATTCTAGAACTAGTTATTCGATAGTGAGAAACTTTTTTTTAGCTCGCAATCGATTTCTCATGTGCTGGATTGTCGGATACAAGCACAATAATACCGAATTTGAGACCATGGTCAAAAATAACTAGTGCACCCACAATCCCGTTAAAAAGCAATAACTCGAAAATTTGGTAGTTACAAAAGTTGACTGGAGTATGAAACATTACTTTGATGGTATATTGAGAAGAATATATAAACCCTGCAAAAAGTTTTTCATCAAGAGCCCATATCCGTATCTGTCAAAATGCACCGACCCCCTTAAGTCTATAATGCATAAGAAAACATCCACAAAGGATCAGTTATTTAGATATAATTTTAACCGTCTTTTGAAGAAATATTTAACCATTAAATGTATGAATTTAAATGTTGAATCACGGAATACAGTCAACTATCTGAAAATAATATAACAATGAAGAACGGTTTTGATCCATAACTATAAGATTTTCTACTTTCGTATCGTAGGAGGATCCATTTGTGAAAGTCATCAACTGTCCAAAAAGTGCTGCAAGTAACACTGTAGCTTTCACAAGAGGTGTTACCAAAATGATAGGAAGAACTGAGATAAAAACCATTACTTTAGCTGGGCCAGGTTTAAACAATTTTTGATAACGCCACATTCCAACAGACTGGGAAAAAACACTAAGCAAGGCGATAAGAGCTCCGAGACACGGTTGAATAATTGCACTGATTCTCAAATCGAAAGTCGGAGGTTTGTATCTTAAAATGTTTGAAATTAATAAAAATTATGCGTAAGATGCAAAAATATGGAAAGGAAAAAATAAAAGAACTTGATATCATCACCCATAGGTTTCGAAAAAAAAAACAATGATATGGCTGCAAATAGCCAAATTTCGGCGATATTGGCAGATTCGGCGATATTGGGCCCCCTTTTATACTGGGGGCCTTTTTTTTAAGTTGAGTTGCATTTATTTGATGACTTTTGTAACATCAAAGAAGCGGGCTTAATCAGCTATTTACTTAACGTGTAAGTAATTGTCTAGTAGAAAAGATCTTAATATTGTATTAGCGATCCAACTACCAGTAAGCCAAAATAGCCCTGGACTTTGCTCCGATTGCTGGTTTTGCTAAAAAAAAACGTCATAGCAAAATAGAGCCGGAAGAAAAGAAATCGACCAATAATGAACTGTCAAGTCTTCCGAAGAAATTGTCTAGTTTAAATTTTTTTTGAATTGGAATCTAATACTAAAATACTTATAAAACTCAGATGAAAAAGGGTTTTATAAAAAATGTTGGGGCGAAAGGTTTCGCGCCATAATCAACATATTCTAGCCAGTTATATGAGCAGTTGGCGTAGTGGTTAGCGCAACTCGACGATCGTCCCGTTACCTGGGTTCGACTCCCGGACTTCTCAAACATTTTTTATGGTGATAACCCAACAATGGTGNAATGTTTATGGGCTCTAGAGCAGATAATCCGAATGGTTTAGCCAGGAGTTACAACTGTATGATAGTAGGGAGCTCTAAACACAAAGGTGTATAAAAGATTGGCCTCTTCCAAATTGAGCAAATCGGTAACCAGTCCGTTACACTGAGCATTCGATTACCGTATTCAACCTCAAGAGGGACTCACAAAGCTTTAACTGGAGTAAATCGCCTCGATTTGTAAGGCCTGTGTACCCAGTTATCACTCACAAAAGCTCACATCTAGCTATGTGGAATATCGAACTCTTTAAATAGTGGTGTGTCAGCCAATAGAACCTGATTAAATCTAAGGGAGGTTTGGGGCGAAAGTTTCGCCGCCTAATCAACATATCAAGTCAGTTAATATGAGCAGTTCCGCCTGATAGTTGGTTAGCCGCACTCCGACGATCCCCGTTACCTGGGTTCGACTCCCGGACTTCTCAAACATTTTTCTATGGTGATAACCCAACAAAAATTGAAAAGGTTTTGAATGCTGGTTTCTGAGGAAAGTGCCAGCATTTGTCATTTATGTCAGCTACCACAGCTGCAAGCCGACCCGGGTTTCAGATTGATCGAACTTATGTGCGACATTTTATATTTACGCGATTATAAGATTTTTTTAAATAGGTCAACGTTCAAATTAATTTGTTGTTACTATTTGAAGGTGTCTCACGACTTGACCTCGAAAAACCTCTTTTTCGCTTAGAAATGCATCAACTACTTATGTAAGTCATTTCTTAATACAAATTCTTTCATTCATTGGCAATGTTGCATTTGACAAACTATTCAAAAATTGATATCAACGCGTCACTGTAAAAAACAACATAGCATTTTTTCGAGGTCACACTTGGGCAATGAATCAAAAAATAATGTACGCACTAGTTTTTTTAAATTTTTATCGTATGACTCTTAAATTTAAAATCCACTGACCTTGTATAATAAAAGTACAGTAAAATGATTTCCGGGGTATCATGAAACAATAAAGAGCACAACAGTACGACCATTTGCACAGGATAAATTTTGTAATAAGCTGTTATTTGCCATTGTCGCTTAAAATGCGCTGAAACATAAGATCTCATTGTCAGCATTATAAGACACACAATCGGTAAATATCCCAAAATTGCACCAACCATTAAAACTGGCTTGTACATTAGACCTTCACCAGATAAGTACGCCATAAATGTCTGCAAAAATTGTTAAAAGTTTTGGTAATTCCCTTTTTATATTTTAAATCTGGGAAGCGGGGCCCTTTTTAATAAATCATGCTAAAATTTTGGCTTGATTTACTTAAAAATGGCCTCTTCCCGGATTTAAGATATACGCCGATCAAATCATATATGATAGCCTATCGATCTATCGAGGCACATCTCCTTGGTACAAAAGTATTATGTATTAACCGGAAACACTTGATAAGCGGATGAACTGGAACTATAAAAATATGCTATGGAAGATTTTTTTCTCAGGAATTTCATTTCAAAGTCAATTGAATTCAAGATCTATATCACCGTGTAAAATTTGAAACTACACAAATTTAAAATAGTTAGTATTAAAAAATTGCACTAATTACACCCGAAATGTTTCTCATCTTTACGGTCTATAATAATTTGCTCATTTTTGTCATTTTAAAATTGACATGGAACGGTTCCATTGGAACCCTAAAATTTATTTGATTGGCTTGAAATTCGTTGGCAGCAATTTTTTTAAATTCTGGTTTTTTGGTGATCGGTCAAATTTTGGTTATGACGTAAGTAGTACTAACTTGGTATTCCAAAGGTTAAATAAATAATAGATTTCAAATGCATCATTTGATATTATTTATCTCCAGCCTCAGTTTTTTAATTGACAGATTTTTCTCTAAAATATAGAGATACAAATGTGACCATTCAAAAACTCAGGCTGCAAAAAGTTTCGAACTTTGTATAAATAAATAAACAGTTATGTTCAGAATATTCTGATCGTTATGCAACATAAATTATGCTGGTGATTATTTCAACCTGCATCACGATTAAGGTCGAGCAATCAGTGAATATCATACAATCATGTAATTTAAAAATATATCCGTCGATTTTCTCCCCCTATTTCATGAACGTAATTTTGCAATTTTTGGAATATATTGAGTAAAATTTGATATAAAAACAATTCTGCAGTGTACGCTAGAAATAACCACTTCAAAATTTCATTCTCGTTTTATTTTCCTTCTAGAAATAAATCGTTGTGAAAATTACTTGAATCGTGAAAATGAATAGAAAGCCTGAAAACTAGTTAAACTATAAAGTTTATATTGTAAATTACAATATACAATTTGTAATATCCGGGATATTATTCATTTTATAAACATTCTTACTAAGAAAGACAATTTCTTAGAATCCGCAGCTTGATTTTATTGATTATTGAGTTTTTGCCGATGACGCGAAATTATTTTCTAGACCCCGGCATTTTGATTTCATTTTGTTTCAAAGATTGGACATTTCAGAAAATAAACATTTTTTGTGAGCAAAAATGAGACTGTAATATTTTAAATGTCTGTAGAAAAATGTTAATCACTGACGTGTGCTACCGAGAAAAATGAAAGAGGTTTTACGAAGACAGAAATTTTAGTGAAAACAATTTATGGTAACGTACCATTGGTTAGAGTTAATTTCCTAGTCGGGCTCGCTAAGTTAGGACATTCCGTGAAAAGCAGATTTTTTTTTGAAAAATTTTTGCCGACCATAATACATGTATAAAACTAAGTTTCATGAGGGTATAAGTTTAACTGTCTGAGAAAACTATTTTTAATTACACAATTTTTTTTATTTAGCATCAAATCGATAGTTTCACAATAATATAAAACTAAGTTTCATGAGGCTATAAGTTTAACTGTCTGAGAAAACTATTTTTAATTACACTAATTTTTTTTTATTTAGCATCAAATTGATAGTTTCACAATAATGACAAGCAGTTATAGCCTATAGTTTAACTTATAGGCTATAACTTATAGGCTTTACCTGCTTGTCATTATTGTGAAACTATAGATTCGATGCTAAATGAAAAAAATTGGTGTTATTAAAAATAGTTTTCTCAGACAGTTAAACTTATAGCCTCATGAAACTTAGTTTCATATTATTGTGAAACTTAGTTTCATATTATTGTGAAACTTAGTTTCATATTATTGTGAAACTTTCAATTTGATGCTAAATAAAAAAAATTGGTGTAATTAAAAATAGTAATAGCCTATAACTTATAGGCTATAAGTTAGATATAGCCTATAACTGCTTGTCATTATCGTGAAACTATCGATTTCATGCTAAATAAAAAACAATTGGTGTAGTTAAAAATAGTTTTCTCAGAAATTGAATTTTGGACCTCAATTGGACCCAAAATTTCATTCGTCGATCGCCTGAAAATTGAGTTTAAAGTTATTATACCTAGCTACTTAATCTTTATATGAGAATTGTAGAGCTGTATAAAATGATAAAAAGTCAAACATCGTCTAAATTAATAAAAACCATAAAAGTTTGTCATGAAATTAAAATTTGGTTTATTTTATTACTTTAACAAACTTTTCAATTTTTTTGTGAAAAGCAGATTTATACAGTATTAACTAACGCCCCCTAAAAATTTTTTGTTAATCTACTTAAAACGTGACTCATGGCTCTCTATGTCGCTCTGATCGATTAACCGATTCAGCCAATCAGGGCCCTGCATAGCCAATGTAATGATCTCTTTTTTCTCGATTTAGATTTAAGTGGCGTTACTGTAGTTCTCTGGTTAGTTTTACCGGTGCGCTCCCGACTCGGGAGTCCCGAGTCTTCAGTTATGGTCAGGTCAAAAAGTCTGCCGGTTGCCTATGCAGCGCCCGGGCAAAAACTCAAAGTTTAACAAACGCTTTCCATAGAATTAAAGCCTTGGTGTGAAAGCGACGCATTCGAGAAAACTCACGTTGTATTTTCGGCGCAACAAGTCACAAAACATCATTTAATGCGGGTAATTTTCGAAAAAAGATTTTGCTTAAAAATTTTCTGGTAAAAAAAAAGAGAATTAGCTTGGTCTCAGAATTCCTTAATCACAAGTTTGCTCAACAGGTTGTGCTAAGTGCATATTTTAGAACATTTTATAATCGATCTCGGTGCCTGGCTGCACAGTGTGCAATGATTACACTACTTAAAATTTTGTCTTTCAGAAAATAGTGTGAGTGGTATTTAAGAGAGGCCCCCTCGTGAAATTAAAATCTCTGAAAATTCGCTCCATAGCTAAGTAGGCAAAAAAATAATATTGGTCATGGCCTCGCGGTTCAAAAACCGCCTTATTAGCCCTGGGTGAATTTTTCAAAGCCTTTTATTTTGCGACGAGGGCTCCCTCATCTCCCACATGCACGAGTGTGATTCAAATCACAGAGACCAAAAATATATTGGGGAAGTGTCATTTTGGCCAGCGGAAATTCCGCTGCGGAATATCGGAACAGACCCACGAAAACACCCTTATTTTTAATCAGACCGAAAATGCATTATTTGGATGCAATTTTTTCTTTTATGCACTTAAAACAGCACTGGAACTAGACAATAATCTACAAATATCCTTTAAGGACTTTCGGAGGCGAATATTTTGGCGTTATTAATTTTGGTTAGGACAAGACAAAAATTTTTGAAATTTGCCTGCCTCAGGACAGGACCGAAATTTTCAAATCTTGTGCCGACGCCTGCCCAGCACCACCTGATGGTAAAAAGAGCAAATTCTTCTATGTATGGACTGGGACTAAATATGAGTCTATAAATAAACTTATAGAGGTAGTTTTCAAGCGAAAATGTTTTGCATCATTAATTTTTACATCCAGCACCACCTGGTGGTGAATAAAGCCTCCAAAAACCTCTTGCAATATAACGCAATTATAACTTATATTGTTCAATTTAAAATGCGGCAAAACATTCAATTTAGACACCGTAATCATTAATGTCAAAATTGCAAAAGCTATTTTTGAGATCAGCATTGTTAATTCATAGGCAAATACTACGTGTGAGATCTGAAACACACTCGTGTAGGTACGTAATAGATCATCTCGTGCAGGTGGGGGTTAGCATAAATAATTTATGAAAATAACTTTTAACTTTAACGATATCCTTTATTCACACTTTTGTTAATATCCCGGCTTTACTACTTAAAAACACACTACGTTTCCTAATCAGGGCCGGGATATTAACAAAAGTGTGAATAGGGGATATAAGTAACTTATAAACAGTTATACAATATAAGCTATCCATGAATTTTCTGTCAAAAATGGATTTTTTACTGGATATAATTTTTTTTTGATACAAATTATTAACAATTTCCTCTGTCTCCAAATAAACTGATGATGTCACCAAAGCAAGCGTAAGATTTTCCTTAACTTTCCAAATAATTGACTTATTGTGACCTCTGAAGAAATTAAGAAAAGCGGAGACAAGAAAGACAAATATAGCGGAAGTGCCCAAAAGTATTCCCATAAGTTCTTGAGTTCCAATCGAAATTGGGGTAATTGATGTAGTTGATAAAATCTCCAAATTTGATATTTCTTTACCAGTTACTGCGACCATGTCTAAAGCAATTGCCAAAGATTCCTTGTAGTCTTTGCCCTTATAATGGTATAATTATCGTGAAATGTAACTTTCTGAGAATCTTGATAGCAAATGCTGTGAATCTGCAAACACTTTCAACTTTTCATGATTTTTACATGAAGTTTTAGCAGGTCATATCTACGATATGAATTTCAACCTCGTGTGCTGTTTGGATCCCAAACTTGCGGAGGCCAAATGTTATTTTACTAATTTTGAAGAGGTGACTGTCTCCTTAAAATGATACTGAGTATATCAGCAGTTTAAGGAGTGTGGGACTCTGATTTTATAAGGCTTTAGGGGCATTAAAAATGCTTCTAATTGTTGAGAGATGGTTACCAAGGATACTACCAAGCAAATCAGCAAAAAAAAATTTTGCATGTTTTCGATTTATTTCGAGTATTTTTACAAATTTAACTCAAAAAATAACGTTTCCATTAATTTGACCACTCAAACTTCAAAATATCATCTTAAAGCCACCTTTCTGATCAGTGTTTTACTAGCTTTCTTTTTGGAAAAAATTTTGATTATGTATTTTGGTTCGAAATTTTTGCCTACTAATTAAAATTATATTTTTGTAATTTGAGCTGATGAAATAGCTAGTTGCGGGAATAGAACTGAGCTCATTAACTGCCTTATACATGAACTGCCTCGCAGTGTACTGTACACTGTGTACACAGTCAAATACGGACTTAATCTATAAATCGAATAAAAATAAACAGACTATTAACCAAAAGCTGAACTTGACACATTTGTCCAAATCTTTTAGTTCATAAACATTGAAAGCATTTTTGCTTCGTGTCTTGGGAGGTACCATTCCGAACTTTGACGCAGGTATCCTGAATTTTAGTATAGACTGTTCATGTGGACTGTTCATTTTTTGCAACTTTTAAATTTTCTTTGTTCAAACAAAAAACTTCGAAGAATTTTAAAAAACTAGCCTCGTGAATGTTTCAGTAAAAATAACAAAACATTATTGATTTGGACGAATGTGTCCACTCAAGCCTTTGGTGAATAGTTTGCTCATTCTCATTCGATATTATAGAGAGAGTCCGTATTATACTGTGTACACTGTAAGGCTGTTAATAGATAATGTAATTATGTATTTATACATAATTGACCATTACTTTGCAAACATTAGAATCGGCCTTTCCGACGGCACACGAAATGTCGTTCTTTATAGACAACAACGATCCTGTGCCAAAATGTCACATACTTTTTTGCTATATCAGTTTTTTGACACCGTGAATTGATCCATCGGTAAAAAATAGGGTGTCCACACCGTATTAAGTTCGGTTTTAAGAAGCCGTTTATCTGATTGAGAGTCTCAATTTGAGACCGTCAATCATCAATGGAATTAGTCTGAATTGATTATTTTTTTTCAACGTTTTATAAAAAATTTTTAAACAATTTTATTAGACAAATTTATTTAACAATTTTTCATGGACCATTTTGAAATAATTCAAAAGAACTTTCGATCTTTTTCTGATCTGGCAAAAGCAGAAGCCTTCTATATCCCTTTAACACCTTTTGGATGATTTGAGAGATGTAGGCTGAAAAGAAGAGAAAGCGGCCTCATGAGTGGCTAGAAGGGGTCTTAGGAGTGTTAGGATTGGCTCCCCCAACCTACATCTCTCAAATCATCCAAAAGGTGTTAAAGGGATATCATAATACATAAACCTTCTCTAAATGAATAGAAGAAGCACGATAGTTTTTCGATATTTTGAGATGGGCATCACAAATTATAACTCATAAGGCTTAAGGGTGTGGGTGTCGCTGATTTTGACCTTTTACGAAGCTATTTTTGGATAAACTAGCAGAGCTGATATCTCAAATACTTTNGATATTATAGAGAGAGTCCTATTATACTGTGTTACACTGTTTGAGGCTGTTAATAGATAATGTAATTATGTATTATACATAATTGACCATTACTTGCAAACATTAGGATCGGCCTTTCCGACGGCACACGAATGCGTGTTCTTTATAGACAACAACGATCCTGTGCCAAAATGTCACATACTTTTTTGGCTATATCAGTTTTTTTTGACACACGTGAATTGATCCATCGTAAAATAGAGGTGTCCACACCGTATTAAGTTCGGTTTAAGAAGCCGTTTATCTGATTGGAGGTCTCAATTTGAGACCGTCAATCATTCAATGGAATTAGTCTGAATTGTATTTTTTTTAACAAAACTTTTACTGCACTTAAACAATTTAATAGGACCATTTTGAATGAATTCAAAAGAACTTTCGATCTTTTGGCTGATTGGCAAAAAGAGCCTTTCTATATATATACATAACCCTTCTCTAAATGAATAGAAAAAGCACCCGACTCGTTTTTTCGGGTATTTGTAAGATTGAGCTCAAAAAATTTAACTCATAAGGGCTTAAGGGAGTACCCCACGCCATCTAGTGGATTTTTCCAAAAGTTGTTCTGAGCTGAATAAAAGTTGGCTTGAGCTTTCACTGTTTCTACGGACCCAGGAGTATTTGTCTAATTTTTCCGGAAAAAAAGTGCAAAAACCGTTTTTTGTATTGATACGTACCAGGTATTACCGGATTCCAAAAGTCATTTTTTCGACTTTTATTGCTTTCAATTTACATTTAGCGATGTTATTACATAATTTTCTGCATTTTTTTGTGAGCAATACCTTCAATTGCTTAGTTAAAAAAGTTATGCGCTCAGAGTATATTATTTTTTTTCCTTTCATCTTTGCCTACAAAAAACAAAAAAAAAAAAAAAAAATTCATGAAATAAAGTCCTCAAATGGCTCGTTTTTTGGTACCTGAGCGCAATACGATTACAATTCATTTCGGAGCACAGTAAGCACAAATTCTTTGGCGGAAAAAAGCACTTGCTTTAAAATTGGGAGCCTCGGATTTTTTGCGCTCAGTCATTTTTGCTACTTTTTTGAGTTATGGTTGCTTATGCGGCAGTCAAAGTTTCTGTGCGTTCCTGAAAAATACAGATTAAATATTTTTTGGACAGTTATAAATTTTTTTTATCGTTTTCAACAAATTTCATCTATTTTTTAATGAACAGCAGTTTAATTCACACAGTTAAAATGTACTGTCAATCGGTGTCTTCTCACTCATAAACACACGTATTCCTGGTCGAATAAGCTGAAAATGCGAGTCAATTTCAGAAGTAAATAGGAATTTTTTTACATCGAATTTTTATTTTTTTTTTTTAATTTTTTTGGATGAAACCGATACCAAAATTGAGATGAGATTTAAAATTAGTCATTCTAACCATTCTGAAGGCCGAAAATATAAGGTCCGTCGATTTTATCAATCTTAAAGAAAATTTCAGATTTTTTTCTTTTCACCGAAAATTTATAAAATGTTCTATTTCTTTTTCTTTAGATTGAAATCAAGTGAACTTGCAAAAAATTTCAGCGTCAACGAGTTCAACTTTTAAAGTTACAGACAGAGTAGAAGGAGAATTGTACTGAGAAAAATAGGGAAATTTGAAATTTTTACATGGAAATTTTTTTTTTTAATTTTTTCGGATTGAAATCCGATAACAAAAATGAGATTGCGACTAAAATAGCTTGCTACCATGTTGAGAGCCGAAATACACCCGCGTGGGGTACGTTCGTTATTCCAATCTAAGAAAATTTCAGAATTTTTTTTTTTCGCAAAATGAAAAAATTTTATTTTTTTAGATGAAATCAACAGTGAACGTCATGCAACAAAAATCAGGCGTCAACGGATTCTTTTAACTTTGAAAGTTTACAGAAATAGAGGAAATTTTATTACAATTAGAAAAAAATAGGAAATTTTTTTGGAAATTTCTTTTACATCGAAAATTTTTTGTTTTAATTTTTTAGGATTGAAACCGATAACAAAACATTGAGGAATAGCCGATAACAATTTAGCTTGATTTACCATGTCTCTAGAGCCGAAATAAACCCGCGTGGGGTACTTCCCTTAAGGGTGAGGTGTCGCTGATTTGACCTTTACGAAGCTATTTTTGGATAACTAGCAGAGCTGATTACTCATAACTTTCGCATCTTGAGAACTCTTCACGGTGATTTCTAATTTAACAGTTATCTGATACAATCCCACCTACGCCGCACCATCGCTTTTTAAAAGCCTCCTAAAAAACACTCAATAAGTATTTTCTCCTTCAATTTTCCCATTTTTTTGTTTCTGGCCAGGCTCCAGAGAAGCTTCCACACATAATGAAAAAGCGTCTTTTCCTTTGGAATTTTGCCTCTTTGCGGACAGACACAGCGAAAAATAAGTAATTTTATGAATGATCAATTTGGGAGGCTCAGGCAAAAGGTATTTCCTCCACCAGTTTAAAAGATACAGTTTCGGCTTATACTGCATTCAAAAGCACAGGACTTGTTTTACAATAAACTGGAGAGTTTTTTTTGAAATTTTGCTTCGGAGTCTCTTGTGAGCCATGTCAACTTTTCATTTTTAGCCAAATTGTTTGAAATGGTCAGTTTGGGAGGCTCAGGCAAAAGGTATTTCCTCCACCAGTTTAAAAGATACAGTTTCGGCTTATACTGCATCTGAAAACACGAGACTTGTTTGACAATGAACTAGAGAGTTTTTCTTCGAAATTTTGATTCGGCGTCTCTTGGGAGCCATGCCAACTTTTCATTTTGAGCCTAAATTTTTGACAAAATTTAGAACCAGAAAAAATGCTTCAAAATGATTTTTTCTGTAAATACAAACACTTTTAAGGATTTTGGTGCAATTTTTAAATCGATAGCGTCAAAAGAAAACAAATTAGCGCACTTTCAATTTTAATCATAATTTTTGTTTTAGTTTTTTGGCTTTTTTGGCCGCCAAAAGCAAAATTCCGAGTAAACGACAATAATGCATTATGTGTTAGGATTTTTTTGGAGCCTGACAAAAAAAATAATGAAAAATGATGAAAATTGAAGGAGAAAATACGTATTGAGTGATTTTTTTGGGCGCTTTTTAAAAGCGTAGGTGTCGGCGTGGGTGGGATTGTATCAGATTATTGTTTAATTAGAAATCACTGTGAAGAGTTGTTCTTCAAGATGTATAAGTTTTTCGGACCCTTAAGGGGGTCGGTGCATTTTGACAGATACGCATATGGGCTCTTGATGAAAAACTTTTTACTAAATTTATATATTCTTCTCAATATACCATCAAAGTGATGTTTCATAATCCAGGCAACTTTTGTTACCAGCAAATTTTTGCATTATGGCTTTTAAGAACATTTTGAGTTCAAATTAAACTTTTCAAATTCGACAAATTATGAGAAATTTACGATAAAGGTTCCGAACATTTTGAAAAAATGCCTTATTTTTCGTTCAAATTTTGTTTTCAATATTTGTTTCAAATCAACGAGAAAAACTTTACGAAATGGTCACTTTAACTTTTCGAGTCGGTGACCACATATTTTTATATGCTCTTTGAAAAATCATATGACATGGTTTTGTGATTTTTGGTCAACAATAATTAGAAATATTCCGAAAATTTTCATCATTTCTAGTTAAAAAAGTTTCAAACTTATTTTTCTGGAATCACCGAATAACAATATGAAGAATACCATCTTTAACTTTATTTAAACATGTCCTCGTTTTTTTTTCGCTCTGGTTTATACTCTCAACTATAATTTTGCAACGAATTACCGTTTGGGAGAAATAGGTTGAAGCCCTAATTTATGAAAAATTTATGAAATTTAACAGTACTTAAACTTGCTCAATTGTTAAGCCGTCTCGACCACCGAATTCAATTTTTTTTATTTATCTCGTGAAATTTTTTTTTCTTACGATGTGCCAAACTCTTGTTTTTTTCGATTTTTTTGGGATTTCAAAATTTTTAATTTCAACGTAAAAATAGTATGAAACCATAACAAATAAATTGAATTCGGTGGTTGAAACCGTTTTTTTCGGTTTCTTATTAAACAAAAATAAAAAAATTATTTTACCTCAATTTGACGCCTTCAACCTAAATCTCCCGTTGTTCGAGTGTTTTTTCAAAAGACGATTCGTAAAGTAAGAAAAAAACGATTTGAAAAAAATCAGATTATACGAAAGAAGCACAAAAATGCCAACTTTTGTTCGTGAAAGTTTTTATCCGAAAATTTCAAAGTGGCAAAAAGTTTCTTATCAAGAGAAAAAAAATTGAAAAAGTGCAAATCTGTCAAATGCACCGACCCCCCTTAATGACATTATACCCAATTTATTTCTGCAAGAATTTTTGAATCTCTAGATTCTGTATTTTAACAGACTTCGAAACTTCTATTTGTTGTAAAACATCAGCCTGAAGATGCGAAAGCAATACGTAGCAATAAATAAATATATAATAAATATTTTCATAGAAATGTATGATGAATGTCAAATGTTTTTGGAAAAAATGGTCCGATTGGGACTAATTTTATCTTGCTTGTTTTTTTATAAATATTTGGTCATGGTAAGCTATCTAAGAACTCAATAAGATGAGAAGTCTCATTGAGAACTCAATTGGATATTATTTTCCAAAAGCTGAAATGTAAACAGTGTGGACATCCTAGTCAGTACTGAGAGGCACTTTGGTTGAAAAAATCTTTAAAACAGTTGATTAACAATTCAAGACCATTCCTGAAACTCCATTTTCAGCGTATAAAATGTGGCCAAAAGATCTATTATCCCACAAGTTCCATTCCTGCACTCTAAGTCGACGTCAGAACCCTTGCGTTTGTTATTTCCGTTTTCGACTTGTTTGAAAATAATACTATCGATTGTTCGAAATCCGATGAAACTGACACTTTTCAAAACATCGATTCCGTTGAAAACAGAATAAAATGCAGTTGTCATAATGTCTGAACCAAGGATAGGAGACTAATATACTGTAAATGGTTCTACATAAGGCATAAAATAAAGGGAATAATACGCCTACGTTTTACTATAAATTTATATCTTTTTGCGTACACGCCTACGCATTTTTCGTCAGCAGCATTCCCTTAACTTTAAAAGGGCAGTATATGGATTCAGGGCCCTCATTTTACATATTGCGCATATTTGGATGATACAAGCAACGCGGCATACTAGCTCCTAATAGAAACCCTGGATTACAGAATAGGAAGATTTCATAGGTCAGATTTGAGCAGATTCAGCTAATATAATGCTGGTTTTCCGCATTTTTTAAATATACTGGATTTGTCGGTTAACGGCCCTTAATCCATATCTTCAATCAAGGAAGAACGAGCATCCTGAGTCATATGCGGCGAATTGATCCAGAAGGATAAAGGCGAAGTTTTGTTTCCGAAAAGTTTTTATTTTGTCCGCTCTTTGAGGGCGCTCGCGACTAAATCTCTTGAATGGATCCTGTTAAAGCCGCGCAGTTTTCTCTAGCGTTTGGCGAGAACCGAAACAATTTTTGTTGACTTTTAGCACAAAAACTCTAAAACTAATTCTTTACTCATGATGCTTGTTCTTCCCTGATTAAAGATATAAAATGTGTTCTCTTCCAAAATGATGATTAGGTCATCTTAATTCAATAAAATGAATAATTCTTCAATTTTGATCGACGTAATTGTCAGCAAATTAAATTTGTGGTGGTATCGACCAGTTTTTCGGGCAATAACAAACGACAAATTAAGCATTTATTAAACATTAGCTATTACTGATCTAGGGTTGCGCACGGGAGAACTTAAATCTAGAGTAAACATCGCAAAAATAAATCAATAGCTTTACGGGGTGAAAAAGCATGGAAAAAGCCAAGTCGAAAATTGCGTAGGCGGATTTTAAGATCTTTCTCAAAATTTGGCCCAAAATGGGGTTTTCAAAAATTTGAACTCGAAAAATTTTTTAGCTGGAACGGGGTAGAACGTGAATTTTTATCTTGTCGTAAATCCCCTGAATTTTACGATTTTTCATGTCTTATGAAACTTATCGATTCCTTATGTCCGTAATGTCAAAACCTGATAAATTAAGAGATATTATATTCAGTTTTTTCATTATGACCGCTTAACCCCTAGACTCATAGAGCAATAAAAGTGGCTTTCATTTTTTGAAAAGACCGGAAAGAACATAAATAATCGAAATTGAAGTTCAAGGTTCAAATCGCCCATAGAGTTGGCAATTAATTTCTAAAAAACGATAGAAATTTTTTTTTGGATGACCTGTTCGAAATTTTTTCACCCTACTTTTTTTTTGGATTTCTCTGACATTTTTCTTTATCAGCTTTATCTCACAATTGATTTTCAAAACAACAAGGTCTTAAATACTCAGTTATTTAGGAATTCGTCTTGACCATCTTTAAAAAATATGATAATGTTTCTACTAAATGTAGAACTTTTTTTATTTCTTTTTGTTTGAAAACAGAAAATGCCTCAGAATGAGAAAAGCGGCGGAAATATAAGGCGCAGACATTGTTTACCACTAATTCATCATTCAGAGGCGAGAATTATCGTTTCATAGACGAACCCGATAATGGTATTTTGAATCGGAGACCAGGTTAAGGAATATAGGTTTCACTTAATTTTATTTTACTAGCATTCATTATTAAAATCGTTTGGTTTTCCTGTGAATAAACATGTGAGTTAACTTCACTTTTTCACAGCGAAATGAAGTGATTATATTTTAATTGTCTTAATATAATTATATAAAAATTTGAGTCATCCTTTATTCAATGATTCACAAACAATTACCCCCTAAACTTAAACTTTTCCCATAAATATGATTCAAAGTCAAGCCAATAAGTGGCTTCTCATGCTCTGGGGATATCAATACTCAAATGTCTAGGGTTAAGGGGTAGTTAGTCGCAAATTACGCGAAAAACATGGTTTTATAATGATTTTGCGAGTTAAGGATGTGGGCGACGATAATTGAGATTTCTTCTCAGAAATTTTTTTGATAGCCCTCATTTTGTAGAGAATTTTCCACTGAGTTTTTTTAAAGCCTAGGATTTTTTTCTGAATTTGTATTTTTTCAAAAAAAAGTAAGTTTGAGATTTTTGAAGATTTTTGAGAATTTGAAGTGAAAGGTCCTAAATTTCGATGCTAGATTTAATTTGTCACCTTTCAAAATGTGATGTTAACAACTAACTCGAAATAACTCGCCAAAAAAACGTTAAATTTAAATTTTTTATTTTTTTTTAATTACAAAAAAAGTTAAGAATTTCAACAAAAACACTAGAAATTCAAACAGTCGTTTCCTGCGCATTTTGGAAAAAAAAAAAAATCAAGAAAAAACTCTCCGCTGGGGACTTTAAGGTCCAGGCCTTGGGCGGTGGGAATTTGAATGCCAAACTCAATGAAAAAAAAATTTTTTCTATATATTTTTTTTCCAAGGAGGGAGTAGGCTTTTTTGCGTGAGGCTTTCCCAAATTAACGCCTTGTTTTTTGGAAACCACTAAGGGGCAAAAATTTTTGAAACTTTTCTTCCGCTCGGAGGTGCGCATTTTATTGGAAGTGCAATCGCAAATAACAAGAAAAATGCTAAGGAATGATGAGGAGTAGGCTTTTTATCTTCGTCTTTTAGGACGCCTACCTAAACCATTTTCTGAGCGTAGGTTGAGGTATCATGATGCTCTGAATAGTACTGGCACTTCCTTACGAAGTTGTACTACGTATTTGGAAAGAAAAATTAATTATTCTGAAAAGCCAGGTTTCTCAACTTACGTTGAAAATGTGAAAAAGCCCAATATGACGGGCGGGCCCACATCCTTAACTAAAAAATTCATTTCAACTCTTAGAACAAAGATAACTATTGAAATAAAAAGCTGTCAATTTCAGTGAAACAATCAAATATCAATAATTAATAAGAATCCGCCAGAAACGGCGCTGGAAATTTTCAATCTGAGAATTTGAAAGCTATCGTCAACTTCATTTTTTTCTTCAAAATAACGAAATATCTCCTCTCTCATTTTCAAGTATAATTTTAAAATCACATATATGAATCAATCAAACGCTTGTGTTGCTGTATGATCTGTTATGTAAAAATCTATTTCTCAGTTTTTCTTAAGAGCAACTGGAATGAAATGTGAAAATTGAATGTCGCGACAAAATTGAAGCAAAAATATGTAGACAAAATACTATTAATTTTGTATCCTTAAAAAATATACTTTCCAGGATAGGTGGGACTCTGGGAATACCACCAATCGATTTCAAATTATCTAAATAACCAGTACTGCAAGTTTCAGCAAAATTGAGGAGATTTTCTATTTCCTTCCTGATCTGCGACTACCACCCTTAACCCGTGTGAGCACAACACCTATATATAGGTGACTGCATATTTAAAATCATCTAAAATATGCAAAAAAANAATTCCAGCGACCAGTACCCCCTTAAGCTCAACCCGTGTGACCACAGTGCCTATATCTAGGCACGAGCATACTTAAAATCATTTGAAAACGGTCAAAAAAGCACTGTAGAATTGTCTCGTCATAATACATTATAAAAATTTTGCGGCGATTCCAAAAAAATAGTTTATTTTGTTTTAGCAAATTTTGTTCAAATATTACTTCTAAAAAAAATCGACCAATCAAAATTTAAGATAGCCAGTTTTTAGGAAAGTGATTTGTGCATGGTTGACACTCAAAACAAAGATTAATTTGTATACAAGAACAGATATTTTTCTTCAGAAGTGATATTTCAAAATTTTCAATTTTAAGTATTTCACGAAAATATTTTAATCCTTAAAAAATTTATTTAAACAATTAAAAATTGTCCACAGAGTCACTTGATTAGTTAATCGACCCAGAAATAATATCAGAAGTGTACTAATCTGCTTTTATAGGGTAAAATAACCATTTTAAATGAAAAATTGTGATTTTTGTGATCATCAAAATTTTAGACCCATTTATAAATAACTTTTGATTGATCATATATACATATGTAGATATAATCGAAAAAAACGATGACGTTAGTAAGATTTTTGTGCATCGATTCCAATAGCGAAATAATTTGTGAACACCACTGTGAGCTTGTATCACGTGAAATGTTGTACCTTGCTCTTATCAGTCAGTTTTCTAGGTCTAAAAATCAAAATTCTAGAATATCAAATGTCGGATGCAAAAATATATTATTTGAACTTCCTTATGCAAGAAAAATTGAAACTCCAACTACCTTGGGCTTTCTGCAATCAGCATTAAAAAATGCCTATATATAGGCTCTGGTGCCTTGGCAGAACGTTTTTTTTCTGTGCTCACAGGGGTTAAGTAAACTGATTCTGACTTGTGTGGATGACATAGCGCAAAAACCAGCTATACTTCTTTTTAAAATTGTTTGTCTTGTCACAAAAATCTCTGTATAATTGAAAAATAGTCTGTAGTAACTGAGAAGTAAAAATCGATAACCATAATTCACAAACCCCAAAATAAGGTATTGAACTATTTCTCAACGAAATTCATTACCTTTGTGGAGGCTCAGACGGGTTCAAGCTTTCCATATCCCTAGCTATAGATTCCACCACTGAACATACTGATTCTTCTAAGGATTGAAAGTTCATTTTGATTATGTATAATTGACTTTCTAAAATAAAAGTATTAACCTTTTAATGAAATAAAGATGAAATAAATCCCTCAAAAGTTTACCATATCTAAGATAGGGATCCCTGTTCCTCCGGTTGGTGTTCGTGTTTGACCCACTTTTGACCAATGAGAGCACCGGATTTCAGTTTTTGACCAATAAGTGCTTTGAACAGAAGTTCAAGCACGAACGCGAACTGAAGGAATAGGGGATCCCTATCTTAGATATATTAGATATAAAAAGGTAATATGTCCGATTTATCACTAAAAATAATTCAAAGTACTTCTCAACAGAGTCAGTTTTATTTGGGTGAAGAGTTGTAAATTGACAAATATCTCTGAGTCTCAGAGTCTGAGAGAAAAATGATATGCAGTTTCCATTTATCTATAAATATTGTCTTTTTATTTCGAACAAAATAAATGTATCAATGTAGCTCAAAATTGTCGGGGCTACCCAATTGCACTGACCGTTTTTTGAGACCG